>PVKN010011946.1:0-21196 GCA_004027915.1 Capromys pilorides
TTTTTTTTTTTTTTTTTTTTTGTTTAGTAGTACAATTTTGAGGCCCAGCGATCTTGTACTATCTTCACCAGGAATAAATAGACATGGTTTATGTTTGATGGTTTACTTTGATGCCCTTCTTTATTTCTCCCAACACTTGATATTAAGCCCCTGCTAAACATCAAACGTCCTAAGCACATGTGGTTAGCACATAGAGGAAGGCCTGCCGAGGAAATCTGTCTACCTTGGTGCACTTGAAATGACTGGATCAAACCTTAACTAATGGAAAGATAAACCCAGTACAAGGCACAAGGCCTGCTTTGCACATAGTGCTGTTGTGATTTCTGCTACTGCCTCCCAGGTGAGCACACCTTTCAAGAGTTCCCTTCCCTTAGTAATTAGTTCCCAGAAGTCAGGTCTCTGACTGATGGATGGGACTGGCCTCTCCTCAACTTTCTACTCCAATCTCTGGGTGATCTTCGCTACCACATCCATAGCCCATCCCTGATGAAGGTGGATGTCTGGCCTGTGGCACAGCAGTTCTGTAGGGAGGCTGCCTGTTGAAGGACAGAACCCTCCCCGTAGCAAGAAGAGCCGGAGTCAGCGTCCATCAAAGGAGAGCCTCACTTGGGGCAAGTTGTGGATCCCCAGAACCACTTCTGTCTTTGATTGTCTGCTGGATCACTTGCCAAAACAAAACTGATTCTGCCAGAAGACATCCTTCTGCCTTTCCAGTACATGGCTACATGGGCGAAACAAAGCAGTTGAATTTTCCCTATATTTTCAACACTTTGTTTCTGAATAATAACAAAGAAGTCCCTGAAGCAAATACTATTTCGAGACTAATTTCTGGAGGCTGCTAGCAGGAAAAATGACTTTTTTTTTTTCCTTCTTGTGTGTTCCTTTCAGTCTCAAAAAGAAGCAACTTAGGGGAGATGATGGATTTTACTCTTCAAATACTGAGCAGGCGCCTTTAGGAGAATCCTGGATTCTGGGGTAGCTGCAGGGGGCCGGCCAAGGGGGAGACAGACAGCAGATGGAGAGTTGGTTAGAAAGCAGAATGCTTTTCAACCACACAGAGTGTTTGAGAACTTTAAAGAAAGACCTGCAGTTCCCATACCCCTCCCTAGGAAATACTGATTTAGTTTGTCTGGTGTGGAGCTGTGAATTTATGTTTTTGAAGAACTCATTCTATATCTAGGTCATCTGAAGAATTACTAAAGGGGAAATTTGTGAAGCTATCATTTTAAAACTGCCCACAGGGGTTCTGAGGACACTAGGATCCTGTCTACAGACAGGCACCTTTTAAGAAATGACTGACAATTTCCAGACATGTTGTAAGGCTTAGGTTCCCTCTTTGGGAATGGAGGATCCACTGAGGAACTCATTTGTATAGGTAAAGGATTCACTTGTATTGGTGAAACTTCACTTTGCTCCAGCGTAGAGCTGGCTGGCTGGATGACTTCAGAACCCTCATCTGGCTTTGCACCCATAGCTTGAGACACCATGTTTGCCCCTGGAGCTGTTGGTCTGATGTCAAGCCGTGCCCAGGCTCACATCCAAGGCTAGCAGAAGACATGGATAAGGCCACAGTGGGGGAGATAATGGTGCACGGGACTTCTTTCATCCATAATGACCTCCCATATGCTCATCTCCAAACCCTGAGAGCAAGCCGTAGCCTTTACTGTACTGGCCATTTTCTTCTACAAACTCATCCTGGCTCCAGCACCACGCTTGTTCCTCTCTGTGTCCCTACTGAACCAGGTACCTCATCTCATACTCTGCTTCAGTTCAGTTGTGCTAAACATGGAGCAGGCTGGAAGAAGGAGCCAGAAGATAATCCTACCTATTTCCTCTTAATTTGCCTTAGAAGTGTTGTAATTTTAGATTTAAACTTATTCCTATGCCCCACTTTTAATATGTAATAAGATCCTTGTGATTTTAATCTATGTGATGTATGGATTTAGATGAGTTAATTAATTAGTGCATATAGATGTCTAATTTTCCAGTGCTATTTGTTGGAAATACTGTTCTTTCTTCACTGAGTTACTTTAAAATTTTTGTCAGAAATCAATTGGAAATCCATATGTAGATCTATTTTTAGATCTTCATCCTGTTCTATGTGCCTATTTGTTTTGCTACTAAGACCATACTCTACTGATTATTGTAGCCTTTGTCATGGCATGGGGTCTGGAATGACCCCAAAGCCCTGTGAATTAAAGCTTTGACTTCAAGGGCTGGCTTGATAGTTAAGTGGACTAAAGTGCCTGACTAAGCAGAGTGCAGCGGCCAGGGTTCAATCCCTGGCATACCGTGCCAGCCCAGCCCCCAGACAGTGATTGAGACTGGGTTCCTATAATTCCAGCACTTGGGAGGCTTAAAATAGGAGAATCACTATGAGTTTAATCTGCATAGTGAGACCCTATAGACATTGTAGACCCTGTCCTAAATACAGAAAAAAAAAAAAAAAAAGAAAGAAAGAAAGAAAACAAAGAAAAAAGAAAGCATCAACCTCAGCTAGTGGAAGCTCATAGATGCCTTTAAAAGGTGGGGCCTAGCAGGAGATTTTAGGTAATCAAGGCTCTTTCCAGGATGCTGGATTTCTGATGCCTTCCTCTTTCTCTTTCTGCTTCCTGGGTGTCATGAGGCAGCAGCTTTGCTCTTCCATTGGCTGTCTGCACTAAGATGCTGCTTCATCAAAACTCCAAAACAATGGTGCCCATTGCTTACTGAAAGATTTATTATGATGTGTATTAGTCAGCTTTCCATGACTATAGCAAAATACCTGAGATAATCAACTTACAGAAAAGAAAGGTTTATTTTGTCTCAGAGTTGCATGATAATCAGCCCCATTTGCTCCTGTGCCTGTCGGTCTGATGTGAAGCCATGCTCAGCTCAGTTTTGGGGTTTGGACAAGGATGTGCATGATTGCAGAGGGCACATGTTTTTGTCAGATTTTTCTCTTAGTCTTTTGAGTTCTGGTGGCTATTACAAATTATATTTATTGAAAATATTTTAGATTTCTGATTACTTATTGCAAAATACAATTGATTTTGAAAGGTATTGCAACAGATCATTTTAGTCAGTTTTTCAGGCAGGTTTCATAGGGTTTTCTCCGCAGGTCATTATGTTATCTCAATACAGTGCCTGCAGTCAGTCCCTAATTTACTGTTACACTTGCGATTTTTCTGAATTTATTTGTTTATTTATTTAATGAACTTAGGACAGGGTCTACAGGGTGTATAGGGTCTCACTACATAGATACGACTTAGTGATTCTCCTGTTTTCAGCCGCCCAAATGCTGGGATTACAGGCAAGAGCCACCATGCCCAGTCTCAACTGCTGTCTCAGCATGTCCCCGAGGGCGGGGATGGTACGGCATGTTGGGAATTGAGCCATGGTCCCCCCTTTTGCCTAAGTAGGTGCTTTAGTCCATTGAGCTATCTGGCCGCCCCCCCTTTTATTTTTAATTTGTGAAAGTGTGAGAAGCATATGCAGTGATTCAGCAGCAACAGGACTTCACATTGTGCCTTCTTTTTGCCCAGGTTGGTGACACGTGATCCCATTCTCTCTGGTGATGCTGGGCGGCAGCTGCAGCACAGCTCAGTCAGCCGCGTGACCACCAGGGGAGCCAAGCACTGCCCTGTACTGTGCTGTGGGTTGTGGGGTGAGCTCCCTGTGTTGCATGCGTTTTCAGCTCACATTTCCAATGTGCCATGGATTTACTAGCATGCAACTGAATCCTAAGTCAAGGAGTACCTGTATTTATTTCAGGTGATTTTAATTTTTGATTATTATTATTATTATTATTATTATTATTTTGGATTGCTTTTTCTCTGTGTGGAGTTTCTGTGTTTTTATTTACTTGTTGAAGGTTTTATTTTATGTCCTCAAGCATTTTTAAAACATTTGTAATAGCTGACTCAAAATATTTTTTTCCGTAATGACAACCTCTGTGTGATTTTAGGGCTAGACTCTATTTTGCTGTCATTAAATATGTCTAGTCATTTCAGATTATATCCAAGACATTCTACACAATTTGGGATAGCTGATTCTCATATTTCTTAGGAAAGTTCCTTTTTAAATGTGTATATATTCTTTAGAGTAAGAAGTTTAACTTGCTAGACTAAAATTCTAAACTCTGTTTCTAATATTGCAAACAGCAGCAGAATTCTCTTCTTTTAGCCTCAGCTGGATTTGGACAGGTCCATCCTACACAGTTCAAAGACAAGTTCTGAGGAGATTTCATGTGCAGAATCATTCTTGATTCATTTCCTGTTACATCATCCCTTGGTCCTCTTTCTAGCTGATGTGGGTGCCCTCAAGTTTGCCCTCTGGTTTCTAAGCTAGTAAGACTGAATTTCTTTGGAGTTTTAGCTTCACCATTTTGTATTTGATAGAAGCCTGTCTTTAGGGAAGAAAACATATAAAAGTGGAAAATCACCCAGTGTCGTTCTTTTTTTTCCCCCATGGTATTCTCTCATGTTTTTTCTTATTTTTTTAGTAACTTCCTGTAGTTACTGAAAGTATTTCTCAGTGTTTACTTTTGTGTGCAGGAGGGGTGGCCCAACAGGAGACACTTGGTCATTGTAGTTAAGGAGCAGACTCTTTAGCCAGAGGGACAGGCATCAGTTATGGGGGACACTGGAAGAATAACTCCAGAAACATGGAAACATGACTTGCACAAGGGCAGAACTCATCCATGCATTTATTTATTCAACAAATATTTTTGAGCATCTGCTCTCAGTAGAGCTCTTCTCAAGGCAAAAGAAAACATAATGTTGGCTGTGGATATATATATATATATATATATATATATATATATATATATATATATATTCTGTGCTCATTCAAACTGAGAGATAATTTGAAATAAGTTAGCTTCAGAAGGAATTTGAAAAAAAATAAATCCAGGATTAGGTTCCTCAAAGAGAGGATAAATATGTCCTACATTTGTATTTTCCAATATGGTCTCACGAGTCACATATGGCTATTGAGCACTTAAAATGTGATTAGTCTGAAGTGAGATATGCTAGAAGTATAAAATATACCCCAGATTTTAAAGACTTACATGAAAAAAGAATGAAAAATTTCTCATTGATGGTCTTTTGAATATACTAGTTTGGCTACATTTGGCTGAATTGTCATTTTATGAATTGTTAATTATTTTTATTGTTTTATTTGACCTTTTAAGCATACCTATTGAAAATTTTAAATTACATATGTGTTCTATATTATTTGACTATTGGATAGCAGTGTTCTAGACCAAATATCAACAAACACTGTTTTAAAAGTCAGATAGGTAACATGTGGGTTTAGTAGCTGACTTGATCCTTGCAGTGTAGCTTCTGCATGTGAATGTTGTAAATTATTATAGCACAAAAGTGGCATAGACAATGGAAAAACTAATGACTCTGGCCATGGTGCAGTACAATTGCATTTATAGACACTGGTACTGGAATTTCAGATAATTCCATTGTGTTACAAAATTTCATGCTTGTTCTTACTCCACCCCTCTGAGATTTAAAAGTATAAAAGCCATTTTGAGTTTGCAGGACATATGAAGTCTGGTGGTAGGGTACCTGTGACATGAGGGCCATTACTGGCTGCACTGTAGTCTGGACAATTTCTTTGAAGGATCCTAGTAGTAATTTTCTTAGAAAGCGCTGTGTTAAATTAAACCTGTGGAAGGCACAGTCATTATTTGTGGTTCTACAGCTCATCCACACCAGAATGACAGATCTATGGCACCAGCCTTGGCACCAGCTGGCAGAGTGGGAGGAATATGTTTTCCAGTTCCTTTGATAGTGACCTTGCACAGAAAGTGCAGGGAGAAGTGGCAGTGGAGAGACGGCGTGTTTCCATTCACTTTCTCGAAGTTTCTGCCACTGCCATAAAGCAAATTTCCCTTGGATTGCTGCTGCCATTTTAGCTTTGGCCCCAGATTTAGATTAAATAAACCAGAGCTCAACCTTCAGGTGACAAATGGCAGGCATGTTTTGATGTGCAGCTTGATGCAAGGCCACCTAACTGATCTGAGCACAGACCTACATGTGTATAACTGATCTACAAATATGAAGGAGATAAATATTTGTTTGAGTTACTAAGGTTGCATGATTGTTACACAGCATAGACTGATAACTACAAATTCTATTTTCATTTCCCTTCTGTTATATTTCACTTTCTACCTGTCTACCTAGTCTTTATCAGCAAATTCTTGGCACTTACCTGCCCATCTGAACTGACAGTGTAGCTTCTGCATTAGGATTGTATTTGCTTCAGCTTCAGATACTGTTTATTTCATACCTACGATGGGAGAAAGACAGCCCGTTAATCCAGACACAATTGAATTTAGAAATGACTCAAATCTAATTTTACTCACTTCATCATTCCCAAGTTTCTCTTTCTGCTTCCTTTGGTTCTCTGTGTTTCAAATCATTTCCCACTGTTTATTTTTAATTTCTACTTTATTTTAATTATTTAATAGGTGGCATCTGTGCAGTGCCTGTCATTCATCAAGCAGTTTGTTTTCTGCTTATGGAATCACAAAAGATATCTAATCTGCTGCTTCATTGCTACCACCATTCTTCAGGCTGCAGACTCCAGGATCCGACCTGCCTTCTTCTCAGTGCTCTGGGGGACAAGATTCTGGGAGGTGATGGAGGTCCCCTGAGAAGCCAGCACCCGAACTGTCCCTGAGAAAGTAAAGAAGAATCACTTCTTTCGACTGCTTTTGAGGATAAGTGTGTGTTTTCTTAAATGTCTCCAGGTAACACTGTGGATGACCTGAACAATGACTGGTACTGGGGATCAGTGCTCAGTACTAGTGATGTTTTCCTACTCCAGACCCCCTCTCCTTTCCGGGATAGGTCCACTGGGTGGGATTCAAACCGTGGATCTTTAGGGTTGTATTTTCCCAGGTTTCATGCATCTGACCCTAGAAGCCATCTGAATTCTGAGTTATAGGATATGGATTCCCAAATAAGAAGAGGTTGGAGCAGATGGAAAAGAGGCTCTAGAGTCATCATGAAAATTATCAATACCATTCCAATGATTCCCAAAGGAGTTTGCAAACTTTTCACTTTAAGATGATCCAAGTCAATGTTCTTTTCTGCCAAAGTTTTCTAATATGGGGTCTCAGTTCCTTCACCTATAATGAGGCACAGTTTCTTAGGGCTTTGCCATCCCAGGCGCTGGAAGAATTTGAAATAATGGCAAAGTTGAAATATGTAGTCTCATTTTTCTCCTGCAATTTTATGAAGGGCCTAACATCCTGCCAATAGTTTGTGCACAGTCTGTTGTGGTTTCTGCAATATTGGTAGAGATCCATTCTTTTGGAAAAGGCACGGAAGAAATACTCCCAGATAAGCATTGAGCTTACACCTGCCATTTACATCTCAGTGAGAACCACTGTGCAAGATTATTTAACTAGTCTGCTATCACCATCTGAACAGGATTTGACCATAGAGCAGGCAGACGGAATGTTTGGGGAAGGGCAAGGCACCAGCAAAGTGATGGGGGTGGGGATATTTGCTTGGGTACAAAGGAAGGGAGAACACAGTAGAGGGTGGGGGACACAGACGTTGTGTTAGGCTTTAGAAGGTTCCTTGGAGCTCAGTGGTGGGCTTTGCAGATAGACCAGAGCAATCTGCCCAGGAACAGATTGCCGTCGAGCAGTGAAGACAACACAGAGGAAGCAGAAGGAAGCCGAAGAGGGACTCTTGCTGGGACTCTCAGCCTCCACTCCTGGACCTGCACAATCTGTTCTGTTCTGCACAGCAGCCAGTGTGCACAGTGAAAAACCTAACATCAGACCGCGGCTTTCCTCAAAGCCCTTCAGCATTGTCTTATCCCGCCTAGACCACAGCCAAACTGCTCCCAGTCATTCACAGGCTCTCCTCCATCAAGCCCTCTCATCACGACCTTCTTTCTTCCTTTCTTCCTTTGCTCACTGCTATCCAATTGCTACGATCTTGGCTTTGTTTGCTTAAAGCGCCAGGTAAACCTCCACCTCTTTCCTGGAGGAGGTGTCCCTTTCCCAGGTGCTTCTCTGCATGGACATAAACATCTCTCATTTCTCTGCTTTATTTAGGCCACTGCCCACATGTCACCTTCTCAGACCCTCATTGTATGCTTGTGCCTTGATAGACTTTATTTTCTTCAAAGCAAGTATCACTGCCTCATCTTGTGTATATATTTATTACTTCTTCTTAGACTACCTCTTGCATTAGGGCAGAGGCAGAAGGCTGAGTGAATGAATGAATAAAGAGTACTTGCTTGCCTTACTGAAACTCTATTCAGCTGGATTTTGATAGGTAGATAGATAAATAGATAGACAGATGGATGGATAGATACAGGATGACAGATAGAATATGATACTCAGTATACTGAGGTTGCACACAGATGACATAGAATAATAAATGGAAAAGTTCGTGTGAATATCTTTTCACGTGTCATAAAGAGACTTCAAGCTAAGGAATTATTATTATTTAAAAATTAAAAAATCTGTTTATTTATTTAGTACAGTATCTCACCATGCAACTCAGACTTGTAGTGATCCTCCTGTCTCAGCTTCCCCAGTGCTGAGATTGAAGGTATGCACCACCATGCATGGTTTTGGGGCGTACACGATCTGCCCAGGGTTCTGGGGCTGACACAGTATGTGGTACAGGGTATCAAATCCTGGTCCTTGTACTTGTCAAGTAGGCACTTAAACCACCAAGCTATCTTCCCAGCCCAGGAATTATTTTTGACTTTCAGAGGTATTCCAAAACTAAGTTGGAGAGAAGAACTGTATCCTCTGCCTCTGCAAGGTTGCTCATAGCACCTGCTCGGAGGGCCTGTTAGAAATGGTTTGTTTTAGACCTGTGCATCTAGAATCAGCACTACGTGAGCTCTGATGCGCTTCTATGACTCTTGGGCTTTTCTAGTGCCCCATTTTCACTTGAAAGCTCCATAATTTGAACTTCATGTTGCTTCTGTTCTTTCTTTAACTAGTGTATTTGTTTTGCTCTAACTTTTATTATTTTTATCTGAAGAAAATCTTTGAACAACAAAATCTGGTATTATCTTGTATCACTACTAGTGCCAATACTGGCATGGTCTTGAGAGGTAGATGTCTCTTGGCTGGATTGGACTGCTTTTCAAGGGAGTGATTACTTCTAGTAAGTGTAGTGAGGGAAGGCTTCCTGGAGGAGGCAAGACACATTGACATTGACGACGTCTGCTTGGAAAGAAAGAGACAAAGGGAGGAAAGTGACATACAATGGTTTTGGCAAAATGCGCTGAACCCAAGAGGCAATAACAGCTTCTCCCATCCTTTTTTCGTTCCCCCCTGTCTGGGAGCCTACTCTATAGAGGAAAGTGCGATGCAGAACTCAACCCTCTTCTCTGCCCCTAGCACTGAGCATCAGAGGAATGTCCCCATCCTGGGGTGAGGCCACTGATGGTCCAGTTCTAGTTCTAGTGCCACCCCTTCAGGAACACATGTCCAATATGGAGCAATTTCTACCACAGGTCAAATCTTCTGAGTAGGAAGAAAGACACAGGAGGGGAAGGACAGGAAACTAGCAAACTTGCAAACTTGAGTGTGGATCATAGTAAAGTTTATTTATATATCCTTGGAGTGGAGCAGTAAGGGGGAGAGGGCTTGGAAATGGGCTTGGGAGCAAGTTGGCAAACAAATGTTGAACGTAAAAGTTGTTTTAGAAGACATAGTGGCTGAAGTGTGGATTTCTGATTTCTTTATCGATGGCATCCCCTGGCTGCATGTTGGGCTGAGCACATGCACCTATTCCACATCATCTTAGGGTGGAAAGTGACCTGAGAGTCGTGGGTAAATGGAAGTGGTATTGATCTATGAACTTCTGACCCAGTGTGGGGAGGACACGATTTCTGGTACCAGCAGGTAGTTTAGCTGCCGCCTCTGGATGACAAAGGTTAACTTAGTCCAAGATATTGTGAAAAGCGTAATCATTAAATCTTCTGACCTGTGGAGAAGAGAGAGTGAATATCAGCCCTTGGTTCCTCCTCAAAGGCACAGAATTGAAGCCTTATTGCAGGAACTTGAGTTATAAAATCATCTCTTCTAAAAACAAAATCAGGCCTTTATGCCATTTTTGCCTTGTAAAGGTACAACAGTGCAATCAGCTGGCTTGTTAGGCTATTTAACAGGGTAAAGAATATTAAAATATTTTTCTTGGTTTCTGTGCCTTCTCAGGGCTGAAATGCCACAGGACAGAGCTTCCCAGTTATTTATTGGACTGCCTGGAAAAAGGTGTTTGGTGTCTGCAACCATCTATAACCAAACAAGATGCTTAAACAATGTGGACTCTGGTGCTGTGAGGATATTTCCCAAAGTGGAACCAATAAGAGGGACAAAGAACCCAAAGCCATCAAATCTTGGGGTCTCTGAGGAAGGACCTATGACTAGGATTCCTTGTCTTCTTAAGTTCTGAATAAGTAACAAATTTAAGCATGGGAGTGACTTCCAAACGCATCCCCTTCATAGCCAAGTTGGAGGTGTTGGGGGTTCCGTTTTGCTAACTGAATGCACCTGTCAGTTGGAAGTGCTAGAATTAGACAACTTAATCCATCCCCTCCAGACAGCCCTGAAATGGGCATAGAAGAAGTGGTTCCAGGTTAGAGTTTTGGGAGAACTGCTCTTCTTAGACTGACTGGTCCATGTAGGTAATGAAATCAGAGCATCTCATTAATTGTCTAAAATTCCCAATAAAATGAGTGGTGGGAGATGGGGATAAAAACCTTCCTCTGTACTTAAAATCAGAATATACAGGAGAGTGCCCCTTACTGGAAGGCCAAGTTCGCAGGCCTGTCTGCTCAGTGCATCCATCTGTCCTCTCTGTTCTGCAGCCTCCTCTGATCTTAATGCAAACAGAACTGCTCCATCTTAAACCTACTGTGTTAAACATTGGTGCTCAGGCACCAAACGCAAATAGCGGGATACATAGCAGGCAGGTGGCTCTTAGCTCCTCTCTCTGCTGTGTTTTCCAAGGCCTTTGCCATGCCATGAACTGATATTACCTCCCATTTGCAGGAAGGTATCAGTCTTCAAGGGACCTCCTGGAAATCTCTCTCCCACACTGTAATTCACACTGCGTGCTATCACTGGGCTGATGTTTTGAAAACACCATTCTTACCCAGTCACTCAAACTCTGAGTCTACATTTCCTTGTTGTAAAATGGATATGTTTATGTTTTTCTGGTTGCCTACCCCACATTGTTGCTGAAAGGATCTGCGCTCTGTGAATGGAAATGTGTCTATGTGGGTGAACTACCCATCCTGGGGACTCATTCTTCCTGCTGTCCACCAGATTAAGTGGGTGTTGTCATGCTTGGTATCCAGGCCTCCATGAGCAGGGACATTCTTGATGTTTGTGCATTATTTCCCTGCAGTCCAAGTTCTCTTTTCCATCTTTTCTGTCCTTTTGGGAAGCCTTTGTTCACTCCTACTGCTCTTAGAGATCTCCTTCTCTTCCAAAGTTTTACAGGTTAGGTAGCTGGACTAAATGACTCAACTGAGGCTGTACATGAAAAATACCCAGACAACTTTTAAATGGTGCCATTGCCTGCACCACACCCAATTTCAGTGGAACAGAAACATCTTAGAGTGGGACAAAGTTGACCTGTTTTCTAAAAGCTCTTCAGTGGCTCTGACACGTTCTGGACAAAGAACATGGCAGGTAGCTATTTCAGGTGGCACAGGACTGTTACGGTTTCATGAGCACAAACCTCTTAATTAATCTGAAGTTTCTGTGGGGCACAGGACCTGCCCTATCTCCTCTTTTCTTCTGTGTACTTTTCCCCTCTGTAGGGCACATATGGCTTCTACAGGCTGTGTTTCTACAGGTTACGGAATGTGCTTTGGTGCTCACTGAGGCCCCTCCCCTGTCCACCAAGTCTGAATCTACAATCTCAGCATTAAGGAGATAATAAGCATTAGTTAGTCCTGTGCAGTGGGGTACAGCACAAGATCCATTTGTGCTTACCAGTGGGGTTCAATTGAGTCACATATGCTCTGTGAGATGGCACAGAATTTCAGGAGGTCCATGTCTGAGGACCCCTCGCTCTCTTTCTGGGGGCAGATTTCATTTTGCCGTGGTTGGAATGAGGAAGCAACAGAAATAACTGTCTAGGAACAGATATCCAGGACTAACATTAGAAGGCAGTGGTGAGGCATTTTTATGCCAATGTTTTTCTGGTGGACACACGAGTTCAAACCCTGGTTGCCCAAGACAAGTGTCTTTTAGTGGTGACATTCATTGCACTTCGTGTTTCTTTAAACAGTGCTCACTGGCCTGGACCTCCACAGACTCTGAGTCCATAGTTCCCCTCTTTAGCACCAGCAAGCTTTTTAGGGGTTCTCAGGTCCTTCAGGCCCTAATGGTTCCCGCTGTGAAAGGGTGTCAGCGGCACTCAGAGCTCAAGAGTAGAATTCCTACTTTCAACACATATGTTAAGGATTACTCCTCCCTTGGCTTGTAAGACAAGGGTCTCACTTTGTAGTCAAACTGACTGTGTAGTGTAGGCAAGCCTGAAAATCACTGGATTCTTCCTCCTGCCTTAGTCTCCTTAATGCTGAGATTGTAGGTGTGCTGCACCATGCCTGGCATTATGCTTATTCCTCAGACATATGACTGGAAGGTGATGCGGTGCACAGAGGTGGTCATGACCCACTCTATACCCCTTTTCGGCATAAGTGTTGCTTGAGCAATGGCAGTTCTTTCAGCTGCACCAACTCTGGACAGCTTTGCATGGGCTACAGTTACTGGAATGCTGACTTCCTTTCTATTGTGCTTTTGTGTAAGACCCAGGCATTATATATCCAGTGTTCTGATCTTCTGGCATCTTCTTGGTTAGCTTCTGCATTTAGGTTCTCTTCAGGACACCTCTCATCTTTCTAGGATATTCATAATCAATTTGCTCCAAGATCTCTATTCCTTGGTGCATGTTACCTAGGAAATCTTCCTCTTTTTATGCAAAAATCACCAACTTGATGGCATCATGGTGCTGCTGCTGCTGCAAGTTTAGTGTCTTCTCAGGTACAGAAGCCCCGACTGTCTACTGTACCTCATATCCACCTTCCCTATCACTCTTTCAATCTCACTCCTAAGCAGTCATTTGGCATAAACTCAATAGTAGGCTGGCTTGACAGGCTCATTGCTAACAGCGAGTAAGGCAACTCAGAATGTCAATAGTGCTGGCTATGAATGTCTTGTTTTGTCTCACACCAGACCACTCTGCATTTGCTGAATGCTTGATTTTTGAGGAGCTGGTATCAGGGTCCCCTAGGGAAGGTCGTACTGTGGTTTGTAGTACGTCATAGTTGAGTCCAGAATACCTACACCAGTAGAATTCAAATGTATGGATGGCTTGGTAGACTGGTGGGGTGGAGCAACAAAAGCCTTGGTTTAGTGGCTCATCCCAGCCTCTATTACTCAGAGACTGGGTTGGGATGACACTTGCATCAGTACTCCTCATTTGCCCCTTCATTATGAATGTGCATGTGTATCTGTGGTCTGCAATAATTACAGATATGCTATGTGGCATGTCCCAGAAGCAGGCTATGTTGGGGGTGAGAGTGTGTAGGGGTAAAATGACAGCAGCTTTGCATTTGTGGGGTGCTTTTCAAAATCCATTTATTCAGTGTTTTCTCTGCCTCTCTCAGGGTTAGCAGGTATATCCGCAGAAACTGCCCCCCCTTGTGTCCTGGCACAGGAGACTATTGAGGACAACTGGCTTCTTTGCTCGGCACAGAGGGAGAGGCACAAGGGGCTGTGGGCTCAGCAGCAAGCATCTGAATCTCATGGAGACATTTCAGCAAGTATGCTGGGAAGACATATGCTCCAAGTTATTTTTCCAAAGTTTGGAACAGAGCCAAAAGTATTTTATTTCATTCATTCCTTTGTTCAATGTGATTTAGGTTACTAGTGTGTGTCTTTCCTTGTTTGCAGAGCTCTGGGTGGGGGTAGAGAGTTCTATAAACCATCTCTTCCTTCCAGTCTAGGCGGAACACACACACACACACACACACACACGCACGCACGCACACACACATACACACTCAGGCGCATGCCTGCGCGCGCACATACACACACACACACACCGCAAATAAGAGCATAAGAAGAGTACAGGACCAGATGCTCATTAGGCTGAATGAGGTGGGTTGTTATTCTGGAGAGCTGCCCCCTGGTTGTTGTCATGATTGAGTCTTCAGCCCTACATTCATTCATAGGCCGAGCCTCACTGGTCTAGCTGTGAGCTGAAATCAGCACAAAGAAGGAACAGGAATATTTACATTTACGTTGAGCACTGCCATCTGAGAGGGAAGAAAATAGTCTCTATCTGTTTTGCATCCATGTTGCAGGATGCAGACATGTCTTTGTCGCATGCCTTTTGAAGGTAGCCTACAGTTCCAGAGGCTCTAGCCCAGAAAAAGATGCATTTTACAAATGCCACAAATAAATATTCTTTTCTGAAATAAAGCAATGGCTTCATTTCCCCTATGCCATGGGACTCAAGCCGGCTGAGGGGCCTAGAAAAGGCCTGAGCTCCCTCCCCCACAACTTGTATCAGGCAGGGATTCTAATGAGTGGGAAGACATGGCGAAAGAGGAGTTTTCTTGGTGGGCTGAGAAGTAGATCAATCATTGATTCACGGAATCATTTCTGTGTAGCTTGAGGGGCCAAGGTCTGGACTGATCCCAGATATCGATGAATGACATCAGGGGATCAGGTCAAAGGGACTTCAGTCAGTGGCCTCAGGCCTCCCCAGAGAATTGGTAGTTTCTGGGAATATAAGAAGGAAGAGGCCAACTCCCTGGGATGCTTTCGACTGATCTTAACGTTCTAGCAAAGTGCTGCTTTTGGCAGGACAGATACTGGGATAAGGAGGACACATGCAGGACTGTGATGGCCCCTGTGCCAGGGTGAAACTGAACTGCTTTGCAAAGCATAACAAGAGCTCTTCTCGCCTCCTGGTGAAATCGGTCTCCGAGGGGCACGCCCACTTTGTGATCTTTTATTCCTGTCTACAATTTGTGGAGCTCTCTCTTTGGGAAATTACTACTATTTAGTGCACTGAATTGCTGAGATTGCTGTTGGTTTGCTGCATTTAAAGAAACAGTACAAGATAAGAAAAAAGTGACAATAAGATTTTTATTAGGTAAAAATAATCTTCACGATGCACTTCTGTCTTATAAGCCCTGAAATTCAAGGCCTAAGAAACAGTCAAGAAACCATCAATGTCTTTTTCGTTTGTTCATGGAGAGAAAATAATAGAAATAACAATCACAGATATGTACCCTGAAGCAGCTGCGATGAGTATGCACCCAGGAGCGTTGCACCACTGCGTAAGATGGAAGACTTTGTGATACTGCTGCTGGGGACTCTGTGACCCCATGATTGGTGCGACCACTTATGATGCCATGGATGTGGTGCCAATCTAGACAAGTTAGGGCAAGTGTCACAGAGACTTCTCCTTGGCCCTTCTGCTTTGAGAAGAGTCCTGAATGGCACTTTCTTTATCATTCACAGCCACAACAGAGAAGAAAATTGGATGAGAGGGTGTGGGGACCTCTTGTCCAGCAGGGGAGCAGAACTGTCCTTGATCCTCAAGCCTGCAAAAGGTGGAGCTACCAAGAAGCAGAGAAATGATGAGGGCAGCTGTAACAAGGAGACTCCTGAAACTTGTCTCCTTTCTGCAGCTATGAACTTGACTGCTTCTAACTGTATCTAAGAACATGTTTGCTTCTCTGTGTACACTTTCCAGCACTTGAACTTGCTGGCCTCTTTCCAGACAGCATCTGTGTTGTTTGTTATAACAAGTCAAAACAGTGACCTGGTCATTCATTCATTGACAGTTTTATCAATTGCCTGTGGTGGGGGTTTCACTGTAGAAAGGCTTACAGCTAATGTCCTGAGCTGAACACCCAGCCTTCTTAGGATCAATGTCTGTGGGCTCTGGGATAGAACACTGTCCATCAGGGGCTGCAGAGCTGTAGACTATGTCCTGGTGACTTGGTTCCCCATCTGGCCATTTGCTTATACAGCTCTGTTGATATCAGGAAAAGTTTTACCTCAGAGAGGGAACCTGCAAATATACAACAACTGATACAACAATATGGACATGAGGGCTGGGGATGGGTCACAAAGTGAAAAATTGCCCTTCATTCTGCATGAATCTCAGATATCTTTTTGGACATTGATGTAGATGAGAAATCTTTCAATAATTTGAGGCCTAGATCCAAACCTTCCATAGCTAACATAAAGTACTCTATGCATAATTCCAATCTGTACTGATTTTCCTAATGAAGATACCCACTGTGTAAATGGAGAGGCTCTGTTTTATTAGGTTAAGGACATAAGCAAGAATGATTCACATGGTATGATGATGGAAAATCATTATCACCAAAGGCAATAGTATTGGTGTTGCCTCCAACAAACCCGGAACAACCTGCATAATCAAGCTCTCTCATCCCTAGTGAATCTCTGTGACACAGAGCATCTGGCCACTTCATCCTGCCTTCTGGTGAGTCAGTCCTGTGTTATTTTATATATTCCTTGCCATGTGTTTCCCCACTACATTATTTTTAGGACACTACAGTGATGTTTTTCACATCATTTTTGATTGATGCTTCTTTTATCTCAGAATGCAATTATACTGCTGAAGTGAGCTGAGGTTGGGTGTACTTTGCTTAGCTCTATATTATCCATGACTTGCATGTGAGGTCAGTGAGGGGCATTGCTAAAAGCTTATTGAAAATGCAACATTGGTTCTAATTGGCTCTGATGGGAGGTATGGAAGGAAAGGCTGGTGTGGCCAGTCCGAGGAAAGTACAAGTCTATCTGCCAAGGTCTTTTATTGGGGGAAGTAGAGGCATATACAACATCCTGTCTCAGTTTCCATTCCTAGACATTCACATGACTTGGCTCAAGGCCAATTTGCTAAACACCAGCAGGCCATTGTGAATTGGTCAGGTGGTATAAGATTCAGCTCCCTTCTGAGTGTGTTCTCTTCCATAAGAAGTTCTATATTATGTTTGCATTTTTCCCCTCTAAAACACATCAACTATACTCTTCCTATTTCTCTCTCCTGCTCTCTCTCCCTCCTTCCTTTCCTCTCTCCCTCCCTCTCCCTGTTCTGTCTCTTCTCATTCTCTTTTTCTCTGTGCAGTTGTCTCTTGGTATCTGTGGGGCATTTA
Organism: Capromys pilorides; assembly: GCA_004027915.1. Lineage (NCBI taxonomy): Eukaryota > Metazoa > Chordata > Mammalia > Rodentia > Capromyidae > Capromys > Capromys pilorides. The sequence goes on from PVKN010011946.1 coordinate 17,200, forward strand.
TTTTAGAAAAAACTCCAAGCAAATACCAAAATCTGTGAGTGCTCCTTTCTTTTATATGAATGACATAACATTAGCATGTGGTCTGCATGTATCGTCTTATATACTTTCATTATATTATACATTTATATTACCTAATATAATGTCAGTGCAATATACGCAATTGCTATACTGTATGGTTTAAGAAATAATGGTGGGAAAAGTCTGTGCATGTTCAATGTGGATACAATTTTTTAAACAATATTTTTGACCTGTGGTAGGCTAAAAATGCATACACACTTTTCCTAATACATTTGTGAGAAGTATACCCTAATAGCTCATCGTTCCCAAACACTTCAGCATATATCTTCCAAAAACAGGAGCATTTACTTCTAAAACAATGGCATAACTATGGAACTCAGGGAGTTAACAGTGAAGATGACGCTAGTGTCACACACGTGCTGCCACAGGCCTCACACACAGATCTGTTTGTGCCAGTAATGCTCTTTATAGCTGCAAGAGCCCACTCAAGGTCACTTGGTGCATTTAGTTGTCATGTTTTATTAGTCTCCATCACCCTCGACAGTTGCTTAGTTTTTATTGTGTTTTTTGACCTCGATAAGTCTTGAGTACAGGCTTGTTACTCAGAGCACTATTCCATATGTTTGTGTTTCTGATGTTTCCTCATCAGTAGCTTCAGGTTGTACATTCCGGGGAGGAAAATCACAGGGAGGATACTGTTTCCTCTCAGTGCATCAGTTCAGAACAGTTGGCTATAATCCATCATAATTTTATATTTACAAATGTATTTGGTTGCTACAGTGTCTCACTACACAGCTTGGATTTGTAGTGATCCTCCTGCTTTCAATCTCCCCAGCTCTGGGATTATAGGCATGTGCCACTATGCCTGGATTCTGGTTGGCTCAGCTGCCCTAGGGGTGGGGCTGGCAAGGCGTGTCATGCCGGGGATCAAACTCACAGTCTCTATGCTGGCCTAAGCTTGCCTAAGCAGGCACTTTAGTCTGCTGAGCTATCTAACTGGCCCCTAAAATTTATTTTGATGTTGAAGTTGTTCCTAGTCAGTATCATGGAACCTATGTCTAGCTGGATCCTGTGCCTCTTGAACAGTGGTTTTACTATCCTGGTGCCAAATAATCTGGGTTTGCACATCCCTTGCCTCAGCCCTGAAATCAACCATTTCTTCAGAAATCCTTGACTCTTTTAGAAACGAAGGTCTGTTGCTTTGCATATTCACTGCTCATGACTGTCTTGCTCCCAGAAATTCTCATCAGACACAGCTAGAATGCCCACATCTACAGGTCTCTGCCGGACTTCACTGTCATCTGTGCTTGAGGGTGTCTTCCCATCCCTTGGGAACCATGAACACACATCAGTACTTCCAACCACAACCCAATATTATGTCTGTTCTAGCCTGTTCCTTTCCTTGTTTGTGACTCCATGTTCAGTAGGGAAAAATTTGGCTCATATATTCTCAAATTTTTTAAATTATTATTTCAGCTACTGTGTTTGTAATTAATCTCTTGACCTCAGTCACAGGAGTCTCTCTTTGGCCAGAGTCTTCCAACTCACCTGGTTTCTTCCTTCCAGCCTGGAGAGCTTTCCTTACACTGATATTTAGAGATTCTCTATATATAGGAAATATTTTGTTATCTATGTTTCGTTGCAGAGCAATAAGAATAATACTTTTATAATATTATGTGCTTAATAAATGTATGCTTTTAATGATACATCAACTTTTTCTCTGTACTTACCTCAAAACCAGTTATTGTAGATCATATGTTTCATTTGGTTTTAAATTTTATGTTTAAAAAGTGACTTTACAGGTGAGTGTGGTGATAAACACCTGTAATACCAGCACTTGAGGCTGAGGTAGGAAGATCACAAGTTTGAGCTAAGCCTGAGCAATTTACCAACGTAGTGACCTGTCTCAAAAAGGGGGTAGGGTTAAAATTATTTGCTTTTCTGTAAAAAGAGAAACTGAATTTCACAATCCTATACATGTCTATTACTTATGTAACCTGATATTATCTATTTTTATTATATAAAGATGTTTTGTCATTTAATATTATTAAAATTACATACTATATAATCTTAAGGTAAAAAAAAAGGAATGTCTTGTGATGAATGTAATCATTATTTACTGCAAATGTACTATAAGTTCTATGCATGTGTATATAAAATATGTATATAAGAAATAAAAAAAAATAAAATAAAATAAAAAAAGAAAAAAAGAAAAGCGGGTAGGGGACTGAAGGGTTGGCGAGATCGCTCAGTGGACTAAGCACCTGCTTTGGCAAGTACAGGGACCAGAGGTTTGATACTGCGTCCCATATGCTGTGCTTGCCCTGCCCCTGGGATGCGCTGAGCCAGCTTACATGTGTGAGCCAGCGCACACATGTAATCCCAGCACTGGAGAGACTGAAAACAGGAGGATCACTAAAGTCTGATCTGTGTAGTGAGACTCTGTAGCAAATACACAAAATGAAAAAAAAAAAAAAAAGAAGTGGGGCTGGAGATGCAATTCTGTGTGAAAGTCCTGGGTTCAGTCCCCAGTGTTAGACAAAAGAAAGAAAGAAAAAAGAAAGAAAGAAAGAAGAGAAAGAGAGGGAAAGAGAGTGAGAGAGAAAGAGAAAATAAAGAAAAGAAAGCAACAAACATGACCTTATTTGGCCTTTTGTCTAGAATAATTGTTTCATTGCATATAAACACTGTCTTTTCTGTAGTATTTTAAGGATATTACACTTTTCTGGTATCTGGGGTTGACTACAGGAAGTGGTTTTTGTTTTTTTTCCCAATTTAAATTTTATAGCACTCCTTTTAAAGATAGATTTCAAAATGTATCCCACGCTTTTAATGGTCTGCAACTTGACAATGATGTATCTAAGTGTTGATTCCTTTTTATTTTCCCTGTCTAGTGGGTGGAGGTCACTCTGTATTTAAGATTTCACTTTTGCTTTCTGGAAACCTGTCTTTTTTTTTTTTTTTTTTTTTTTTTTTTTTTTTTGTGGTACTGGGGATTGAACTCAGGACCTTGCACTTGCCAAGCAAGCACTTATTCTACTGAGCTATCTCCCCAGCCCATCTGGAAACCTGTCTTCCTACTGCTGTAGCTGAGCCCTCCAGTCCTTTTTGCTCTTCTGGAACTCTCAGTCTATGCCACGCTGTTTACTGTCCTCCACCTTTCCTAGTGAGTCTTTTGTATTTTGTGTGTTTTTCTCTCTGTACATCCCTTGGGCAAATTTCCCAGTACTGTCCTTGGACTGGATAATTTGCCTCTGCTTCTCTTTTCAGGGTATGTTTTATCCTCTTATTGGTTTTAGAAATTCTTTTTCTTTATATCTATGACATTTTTCGTTTCTAAGATTTCTTGCTGGCTCATTTTCATATCATTTTTCTTGTGTCATTTTTGTCTTTGCAGTACAATTTTTTGCTCATTTAAGAGATGTTATTCTTTCATTAATCCACCTAAACATAGTTACATCCACACTTTTATAAAGGGATTTGGATTGATTTTGTGTTTTAATTGCTCATTTTTGTTTGCTTTCCTTTTTATGGCTGCATTTTTAGATGGTTTGGAATTTTGATTTATGACATCATGTTCAGAGATAATTTTATTTGTTATTCATTCTCTTGAGAGAATATTTGGTAGCCTCTCTCTCTCTCTCTCTCTCTCTCTCTCTCTCTCTTCTTTTTCTCTCTCCTCTTGCAAATGTTTACTCCTGTCTGAATTGTTGTATGGCTGACATCACAGAATCCTAACCCTTAACACTGAATAAATGCTCTAATGGTTGCTTTTGTCACCTGCCCAACTGTATAATGAGAAGAATTATTGACTCTGTTCCTGAGTTAGGGAGTCTTTGGCTGGTTTCTGATTTTGAGGCTGTGTTTGTGTTTCCCTGCCTCAACAGCCCTGCACTGGTTTATCTGGGGACAGAGTTTTCCTTCGTCTTTACTCAAGGATTGGTGTGTGCAGATGGGCTAGGGTTTGGGAAGTTCATGC
>PVKN010011947.1:0-21177 GCA_004027915.1 Capromys pilorides
AAATTATGGTCCCAAAGTGAATCTATTTACCTAAAGATATCTCAAGTATATCCTTATTTATGGCACTGTAGTACTCTATTGTATATATATAAAGCACATTTTCCTTATCCATTCTTCCCTTGATGGGAATCTGAGCTATTTCTAAGATTTAGTTATCACAAATTGTGCTACTATAGACAGGTGTGTGCATATATCACTTGAGATGTGATGCTTTTTAACTTTTTCAGGAATGGGCCAGCAAGATGGTTCAGTGGTCTAAAGCACCTGCTTAGGAAAGCTTAGGGCAACTGCAGAGACCACAGCTCGATTCCCAGCAGCACCACATGCTGCGCCAGCCCCACTGCCAGGGCAGGCTGAGCCGGCCATTAAAAAAAAAAAAAAAGACTCTCTCTTATGCTTCAGTTTGTCTTTAGAGTTTGACACAAATTATCCCAGAATATCAGAATTTATGTCTCCAAAATGGCTTGCGAAGAGTATGACAGAGGCTAGCCAGGCATGGTGGCACATGCCTATAATCCTGGCACTTGGCAGGCTGAGGCAGGAGGATCAGTGCGAAGTTGAGACCAGCCTGGGCTACAAAAATGAGCTTAAGTCCAGCCTGAACTGCATAGCAAGACCCTGTCTCAAAAACAAAAAAAAAGAGTATGACAGAGGCTCTAGAAAGTCAGACTCTACTTAATGAGTAGTGAGCTCAGGAGCCGCTGGATGGAAATGAGAGAGGAAAAGAGAGGCAGGTTCCACATGCTCAGGTGGTCACAGGAGACCTAAAGCAGGAGGAAGGGGACCAATATGATTGTTAGCATTTTAGGACAGCCATAAGACTCAAAGAGCTGTAAATGCAGGTGTGATTGTTGGCAGCCCAGTCCTAGCAGGCAAGCCTTTCCCTCTCCCCCAACTCCTGCAAGGGTGAGGGGTCATCTGAGCTGCCATCCAGCAAAGTCAGAGCTGGAGCTGTGGAGGGGTTTCGCTTCCCTCTCCCTCTCCCTCTCCCTCTCCCTGCCCTTGACTTCTCCACTTTGGGGCTCACCATTGGTGTGCTCTGATCTCAGCAGAGCATTCATCCTCTACCTCTGGAGCCCCTTTGAAACGGAGGGCTTCTTCCAGTAACTATGTAAGCACCCTGCTGAGGTTGCTTTGGGAATGACCCCCCTGAGAAGCATGCCTCAGCCAAGGTCATTTGCCCTTCCCAGTGGCCCACATCCAGAGACCAGGTTCTCACTTCTCCCTCTCCTGGAACAGCACTGACAGGCCATCTTGGGCTCAGCGCTTTCAGCTGGGCTGATCTGATCACTGCTCATTTTCTCCTTTGGCCCAGTCCAGCCCTTCCTTTCCAAAGGTAATCTCCCTCCCAAGAGCACTCTAATAAAATCTCAAGGTTTGTTTCCTGGGACCAACCTTAGGCTCATTAGCATTTACTTCACTGTGCTCAACAAACAATTGTATACATTTTCAGAATCTTTTGTGAGAAAACTGCTTGGATTTATATATATATATAATAAATTTTATTTATTTATTTATTTATGTTATGCCTGCCCTGGGGGTGAGGGCATGTGGTGCCAGGGATTAAACCGTGGTCCCTGTGGTTGCCTCAGCTTGCCTGAGTAGGTGCTTTAGACTGCTGAGCTATCTCAACAGCCCTGAGAAAACTGTCTTATATCTGATACAATTTCTTGATGGAATCATGACTGAATATTGAGCTAATGTTATCAAACAAATGACTAAGATGGTGATTCTTGTTTTACTTTTATTTTGAAAAAGGATAACATGAGACTGAAGACTTACAAATACAGAAAAGTGAACTTGGAATCTGAGACCTCCAGTTGATTGCAAGTCATCATGTGCCAGGCAAAACGGTGACATAGGAGAAAAATGATCTCAATGAATGACCTCCAAATGACATAGGGGAAAAATGAAACTCCCAAACTTCAAAGGTACCTGGGATGAGTTTGCGTTCTCTAAAACGAAAGAATGAATTTTAAGAACAAACGGAGGTTAACAGCAGAATATATTTGTTGAGGGAAAGAAAGTTTCTCTCTAAAAGAGACATAGAAGAAAAAAAAAGGGAGAGAGAGATAGAAGGGAGTCCTCAAGTGGGTGGTCCCTGGGAAGCTGTCTCTTTCAGGGACTTAATGTAAAACCATGCAGTGAGGCAGGTCTAAGATGGTGGAGAACATGGGAACTCGATTAGGTGGGCAGGAGGTGGGACAAAGCTATAGTCAACCAATAAGATTACAAGCACCACTGAGACCAGCCTGGGCTGCAAAAGTGAGCTCAAGGCCAGCCTGAACTGCATAGCAAGACCCTGGCCAAAAAAAGACAAATGAGGAAGTGGGTCACATAGCAAGCAGGCATGAATACAGAATAGGGTCTCTTCCTGTGTGTGTGTGTGGGAGGGGGGTTGGTTAGTGACTCATTGGCACTCTTTCAAGGTGATTGATTCCTGTTTAGAATATCAATCACTGATGCCCATCCCTAGGGAAGTATGTAGCTGTATTTGTTTCCTCTTTTGTCTGGAGTTCTGGCCCATACCAGAGGGTCTGTCTCTTCTAAAGTTGCAAAGCCACCTTGTCTTCCATCTTGTCTCTTTGAGGGCCTGGCCCTGTCTAACTGCTTATAATATTTCTATCTAATTCAGCTGCCTACTGCAATAGGATATTGGGGAACAATCCTGTCACTGAACTCCACAATTTGTTTCCAGTAATTTAATTAATTTATTTATTAATAAATAATTGGCTATAATTGGATTACTGGGCTCAAAGGATCGTCCTGGTGTAACCTTCCACAAGCTGGATCTAAGGGTGGGGCCCAGACAGATTTTATCTCTCATTGTGTCCATTTGGTGCTTGGGACTGAACCTGAGCCATCGATCAAGCATGCTGAATATGCATTCTAACACTGAGCTCTATTCACATTCCAGTGCCAGTAGTTCTTCAACTTTCCACTGTTGTTTACTTTAACTCCTCCTCCAGTAGTAAGGGAGTGAGAAAATATAAATTATCAAATTTTGGTCAAGAAAAATCCCTCCCACTTGTCCCTGTTCCCCTGAAAAGACAAAATGAAAAACTTCCTAGCCATCAGGCACTGGCGCTGGCATAGGCAGGGCTTGGGGGTATGCAGCTGCTCCACGGGGGAGGCCTTTTGGGGTACAACTTCTGGTGACCAAAGCAAATAGAAATAAGGATATCATTTCCTTTAGTCGCAGAAGAGAGAGGGAAGCAGGAAATGGTGGGGGGGGGGGGACAGAGAGAAGAAGTTTGAAGGAGAAATTATCTGAGAAAATCGTTCCACAGCAGGAAGCCTCTGTTACATGGAAATCTTAGCTATGATAAATATTGGTTGTAACTTACGTGCAACTTCTATAAAGCTCTGTTGTCTCTTGGGGAAGTGTCATTGTAGGCATGCTGAATAACAAGTATAAAAAAAAAAAAGGAGAATATACAGATCTCTCTCTTCTTCCCTTCCTCTCTGTCCCCAACTCAGTCTCACTCTCCTCATGCAAATTTGTTTCTCCAGCAAGCTTACCCTTGAGAAGTAGCTACAGCTATTTTGAATGCACTCTAGGGACAGATAAAAAGAAGAGAAAGGAAAGCAAACTGTATTACAAAAAAATCCTGTGAGATATTGGTTTAAATTGGAAATGGTTTAATGGTTTGATCTCATTAGAAGGAAAAAAAAATACAGGAAGATAGAGATGAATAAATCTGAAAAGAAAAAAAAAATTCCTATTATACACAGGAAAAATGAAACTACTTCAGAGAACTTATTAAGAGCAACATGCATTACTTTGGGGCAACTTGGGAGATGTTCCTGTGGGTGTTCCTGTGTTTGATTATGCTATGGCACAGAATTTTGAGGGCATTGGTAAAATAGATGTGACCACTAGGAGCACTTCTCCTCAACCGCACCCGCTCTGCTGAGGCCTGTGATGACCCAGAGACTCATGATGTTGGTGCACCCTAGAGGGTTACAAAGAAGCTTCTGAAACTCTCTTTCTCTACCCCCTAACAAATTTTGTATATAGTATGGCCACAGCTTGAGATGTGGTCCCCTAGGACTCATCTTTGATGGAAAACCGTGAAAGGCAGGATCTACTGTGTAAGGCGTAACCCACTGAGTAGACGAACATGCTACATGGATGCTGAGCTCTCAGTCAGCATTTCATTCTCTGTAGCAAACCAATTCAGATCTCACACTTCTGTGGATAAACCCATCACTGCTAAGCACTGAGTGACGACGCAAGGATGACTTGTCCTTTATTTGCTAGGTGTTATGGTTTATGTCTAGTTGTCCCCCCAAAGCCTCATGAAATCATGGGGCGGGGACTTCTAGAGTTTGAGATATGAGTCATGATTCACTAGGATTATGTGTTACAATTGGTTCCTCCCTGGAGCATGATCTGGGCCTGCCTAGGATATGATTGGCTCCTCCCTAGAGCAGGATCAGGGGCCCATCCTGGGGTATGATTGGTTCCACCTTAGGGCACAATGGGCCCACGTCAGAGTGACTGAGCACAAAGAGACTTTTTAAAGGGCTGTTGCTCTCTGCTCCTGTGAGTGGTTGTTCTGCCGCCATGAACTGGATGCCCTCTGCTCTGTTCCACTCAGCCTTGGGCCAGCTGAATATGGACTGAAACCTCCAGCAACTGTGAGCTACATAAACCTTTCCTTCCTTCATTTTGAGTGTCAGGTATTTGTCCCAGCAACGAGTAAAAGTAACTAAGACACTAGGTCATGCAATGTCCATCGCTGTAGTAGTCTGTGACAAATACTTTGCACAAGTTGTTGTGTATTTTTCTATGATTATCCCTATCATATCCACTTCGGAAGGGAAACCTTCAAGGGATGCGGTGATTTTAAAGGAATATCCATGAGTATGTGATGCCCTCCCTTCCACCCTATGGTGACGCTAACTACCACCCCGTGTGTGGCTCCATCTAGTCACTTGTATCTTGCCAAAAGAAAATGGATGACTTGAGAAGACATCACTTCCTTCTTGTTATTTATTTTTTTAACAAAATTTGTCACTAGTTAGAACCATCTTGGAGAGCTGGCAATACAGGTTAGTGGTAGAGTGCTTGCTCTAGTGTGTATAAGGCTCTGATGCCACTCCAGCACACAAACACAGAGAGAGAGAGAGAGAGAGAGAGAGAGAGAGAGAGAGAGAGAGAAGAAAAACAAGTTTTAAATGATCCGTTTGGTGGCATCAGTGGCATCATGTACATCCATGTTGTTGGATAAACATCACCAAACAAGTTCTGAATGAAACTAGGGCTCCTCATGATTCCCTGCTCCCAGCTTCTGGCAGCGAACACTCCACTTCCTGCCTCTAGGAGCCTGACTACCTTAGGAAATATATATGACTGGAATCATGCGGTACTTGTTCTTTTTGTGATCCTCTTATTTTTGCTTATTTACCAGCCTAAATGACAATTTCCCTCCTAATTATTTTAATGTATTTCATTGTAACAGGGTCTCACTAAGAAGCTCAGACTCATAGTGATTCTCCTGCTTTCAGCCTCCCCAGTGCGAGGATTATAGGCCACTAGGCCAGGACTCAGTCTCACGCTCAGCACACCCTGGGGGTGGGGCCCATGCAGCATGTGGTATTTCAGGTGCTAAAGAAAGCAGTTTAGGGACTGGGGAAATAGCTCAGTAGAATAGACCCTTGCCTGGCAAATGCAAGGACCTAAGTTCAATCCCTGGTTCTGCAAAAATAAATAAATAAATGAAAGAAAGAAAGTGCTTTAGTCCACTGAGCTATCTTGCCAGCCTCTCCCTTCTAACTTTTAGGGCTCAATGATAACCCATTATATATATATATATACTATATTCCACAGACAGACATTTCAGTTGTTGTTACCTTTTCACTGTTGTGGTGAATGCTGCTATAAACATGGTTACTATAGACATCTCTTTGAGATGTTGTTTTTATTTATTTTATTTTATTTTATTTTTGTCTTTTTGAGACAGGGTCTCACTATGTAGTTCAGGCTGACCTTGAACTCGCTTTTGTAGCCCAGACTGGTCTCGAACTCACATTGATCCTCCTGCCTCAGCCTCCCAAGTGCTGGGATTACAGGAGTGCGCCACCACGATGCTGTTTTTAAATGTATAAACTATAAATAGAATTGTTGGTTCATGTGGCAATGCTATTTTTCATTTTCAAGGAGTTGCTAAACTGTTTTCCACAGGAGCTGTACCATTATACATCCCCACTGGAGGTAGACAAGCATTCCAGTTACTCCACATCTTCACTAATACTTGGTCCAGTCTATTCTTTTTTTTTTTATGAGCAGAATAGATTTATTGGGGAAAAAAAAGCTCTTGTCTGGGAGAAGAACAGGAAGGAGACCAGACTGGGTTATCCCCCATTCTATTCTTTTTAATAATGACCATTATTGGGGAGATGACTCAGCAGTCTAAAAGTCTGTATTGTAGGTTGTGTGTTGGTGCCAAAAGAAATAAGAAGACCCAATGAAGGTAGCTCAGAGGACTCACTGAGATCTGTCTCTCTCGAAGTCAGCCCAGAATCTCAGAAGCATGTTTCTTTTATTTAGGTCATACAACAGAAGGATTATAGGGAGGAGAGAATACAATCACCAATGTCTCAAGTAAGGGTGGAGACATCAGTCAGGATAAGCTATTACTGCCTTTTTAAATCCTAGTTTTCTGAAATCCCCAAGTAACAGATTACAACCCACCCTAAACTTTGTTTATTGTTCTTCACTTCTTTAAGATGCTAGTTTCTTATCTCTACATATCTCCCACTTTTACTAGTAAATGCTTGGAAAACAATTTTTTGAAGCATTAGGGTTTTGATCCGTAGCTTATTGCTGGATCTGTCCTCACTGCTAAACTAAATAGGATATATAAATAGTACAGAAACAATATATACAAATCTCTTACTACGTTTCCACTGAACCATAAGATAACATGAAAAGGATCAAAGTTTTCAATGCCATGAGAGATACTTTGTAAAAGATCTGTTTGGCTCCATGAGGTTAGAGTTACACAAAGAAGTATCCCAATCACATTTTAAACAAGGTTGACACTGCAGAATAACAGTTTGTCCTCCCAACATAACAACAGCTTGTTTAAAATCACTTATCTTAGTATTCAACTCTGAGTCTGTGTGTCTCTGAGAAATCTGTAATTGTTTTAAATCCTTGTGCCATTGCTGCACACAATGAACAGTCTGTACACCTTGGCTCAATGTTTCTTTGGCTGTAGCAGCTGTGGATGTGAAGGCTTATCATGAGTTTAAGCTTGCCTTTTGTTCTCTTCTTTAACATCTCCAGTAAACATTGGAACAGCATCATGGAAGGAGCGTCTTGCCATGGGCAATATAGTTGCATTGGCAGTCAAATTCTGGTCCTTGTCCTGAGAATATAGATGCTATCTCTAGAGAATTAAAGCTGAGTAGAATGAGTTGTGTTCCCTTTAAATAATAAGGTATTTTCATCTTAATTTCTTTCCCTCTGCCATCCAGCAGAGCCAAAAAGCTCCAATAGACCTTCATAGAACTCCAATCTGACGCTTCCATTGGAAGTATTAACTAATTCCCGGGCTGCCTCTCGTCTTACAGATTTCTCAATGTACCTAATCATTAAGATAAGCAACATTGGTATTCTGGCAGGATGGCAGATCTGGCAGTGGAAACATTCTATTAGCAGCTATCCCTTTAAAGTCCTTTCCTTGGAGAAGAAAAAGTTCCCCTTTTCTTCCTTTACCTCAGTGTTATTTTTTACTAGACCTTTTCCATATATTTACCAGAAATGACAGTAAGGTGGATGACTCCAAATGACATATTCTTCTGGCTCTCTTTGGATGATGATCATTTGTTTGACCTTTGATGTTTAGGTCTGGCCCATAGCAGGAGTTTTCGTCCCTTCCCATAGTTACTAAATATCTTGCCTTCTGTGTTATCTCCTTTGAGGGCCTAGCCCTGTCTGACTGCCTATAATATTTTTATCTAACTCAGCTGTCTGCAACATTCCCCCCTCTGAAGAAGTAAACTCAACTGCCATGAGGGAATTATGAGCAATAATGCTCTGGCTTCTTCAGGCTGAAAGGGATCATAGCTGGGAATTGGCAGTCAGAGATACTCTCCAGAGGTTCTATCTAAAGGCCCTCAAGAGATACCAGGCATTTTTGTCTTAGGTAGGTGGAATCACTTTAAATCTGGAGAAGATAAAGCCAAAGAAATTATTAAACATACATGGGCCAAATAACATCAGTGGAATAATTATGAATACAGCTAAAATGATTTTTACCAATAGTAATGGACAAATTGTGAGAGAACAGTAACATCTACAAACTAGTTTTATTTGTATATTGTTGAACTCAAGCTTGTAATAGATATTATATTTGTAAAAACTAGTCTTAGTGTAAATTGGATTAATAACAAACCTATCTCAGTTATAGCTAAAGCAAGATGTCTTCTAACATCTGTTTCTTTTGAGGTATGATGATTGAAAGGAAAGTCAGGGTTAGAGAAAAACAAACAGATCTGTGCCAATGTCCAGCAATAGGCTGGGTTTTCTTTTTGGTCATGATTTCTCAGGGCTCCTCCTTGGGGATGACAGAGACTGTCCAGCCAGAGGGAGCAGGCAGGCCCAGTGCCCTTTAGTCCTCCTGGACCATCTGGGAAGCTGAGTCTGAGCTCTGGGGCCTTCGCCTCAGAGTGCAGCCTCACTTCTAAGCAGCTGTTTTGGCAGTCAGGGCATGGCTTGTGGGCTCTTGAGACAATCTCTCTTATTTTGGCCTGACTTCTGACAGCCATAGCAGGTGAACTTTATCATCTTTGAGCTCTTCTTGGAGCCAAGAGAATCAGACCTTTGCATTTATTTTTGAGACCACAACAAGGCAGCCGCTTTTTAATCTCTTTTGCTGCTCTTTAATCTCTTTTGCTTTCTCTCCCTGGTTTTCTCCCAGTCCCAATTATAGGAATTTAATTTCTTAGTATCCTACAAAGTATTAAGTGTGTTTTTTCATCAATTGTAGATTTTGTTTCAGAATGTTTACACTTACTCATTTTCTGGGTTTTATTTGTTGAGCTGGTACCCAAATTACTTCTCCAGTATCTGTAATAACACAAGCAAAACCTCTTCCCCATCTCTGGATAACTCCTGGAACCCATTGATCAATATTATTTAGCAAGAAAACAGGCTGTTGCAAAGGAACACTCACTTCCTGGGTTTCTGCCTCATCTTTTCACCAGGCACAGAATTGAAGATATTGTCCTTGTTCCAAAATAGTACAGCATAATACTTCCCAATAATGAGGAATAAGCCTATGTTCACCTACCAATCCTTGTAAGAGGCCAACAACATAATTAGGTTGCATTCCATATGACATAACAGCTTTCTTCAATTCTTTGATTGTCTGAAAAGCCAAAGGTCAATAATCCCACTGTACATAACTATTTGGGTGTTGCCCATTTGGAGGGTGCTGTTGAACGATAATAGGGCAAACTCCCAGTGGAGTTTTGTAAGCCTCTGGGTCTCCCTGGTTTCTTCCTTGTAATATAGCTTGAACCACTGCGCCCCTAGGTCCAACAGCCGAGATAGGTTGCTTATGCTCATATGGAGGAGCAGAGGGATTAGTTGGGGGACGAGGCAGAAGTTGAGTTTTAGCAAACATTGAAGGTGGTCTTGAAACATCCAATCACTTCACCAATTTGGATATCAACTGTGTCAAAATGTTCCACATGGTGGGATAACTCCCGGTTATTTGCCTCTTTCTCCAGCCCATTCCCCTGAACATCCAAAAAGCCCTCTGAATCAGAGGACAGAGGTTGAAGAGCCAGAAATGTTTGTTTTACTTTCCAATTCTTTGATTTAGATTCTTTACCCAACAAGGACAAATTAAGAGATGTGGTACTGCTTTTATGTTCCATACTGTCCTCATCAATTGAATCCCTTGTAAGACTGCCTTCCTGAGTCTGAGAAATCGGCTGCAGACTTGATTCCTCAGAGTCAGACTGCAGGGGCTCCAGAGCCATAGAAATAAGGTTACACAAAGACCACATGCTTAAAGGAATAGGTTCTCCTTGCTGATGTGCTGTGAGCAGAGCTTTCATAACCTGTTTCCAAACTTTTAAGTTTAGGGCAGCCTTTCCCTTAGGCTGAAACCAACAACAATGTCTTTTTATAAGGAAAAATAATTCTTCAAAACTCTTTGGTTTCACCTTTACCCCCACTCCTTTGAATAATGTCTCTATAAGATGGACGTACTCTTTCTCTATTGAAGCGGAGTTCTCCATTCCTCTGAACTATTGCCGGTAGTCTCACCTACCCTGGGCGTACTTTTCCCACTCAGTCAGGCCTCTCTTAACTTACCCCTGGTTGTCTTCCATGCCCTGCGCTGCGCGCCAGTTGCGGTAGGTTGTGTGTCGGTACCAAAAGAAACAAGGAGAAGATCCAATGAAGATAGCTCAGAGGACTCACTGAGATCTGTCTCTCTCAAAGTGAGCCCAGAACCTCAGAAGCATGTTCCTTTTATTTAGGTCACACAACAGAAGGATTACAGGGAGGAGAGGGGATAATCACCAATGTCTCAAGTAAGGGCAGAGACATCAGTCAGGATAAGCTATTACTGCCTTTTTAAATCCTAGTTTTCTGAAATCCCCAAGTAACAGATTACAACCCACCTTAAGCTTTGTTTATTGTTCTTCACTTCTTTAAGATGCTACTTTCTTATCTTTACAAGTCTGCCTGGCAGGTGCAAGGACCCAGGTTTGATCCGCAGTACCGCATGCTAATGCCCTGCTATCCCAGAGCTGGGAAAGCTGAAACAGGAGGATCACTATGGGTCTGAGCTGTGCAGTGAGACCTTGTACCAAATAAATACGTAAAATGATTTAAAATAAATAAATAAATAAAAGTTATAGGGCCGGTGAGATAGCTCAGCAGTCTAAAGCATCTGCTTAGGCAAGCTTAGGCAACCGCAGGGACCATGGTTCAATCCCTGGCATCACATGCGGTGCGAGCCCCATCCCCAGGGCAGGCTGAGCCACCCATAACACAAATAAATAAATAAATAAAGTTAAAAAAATAAAAAGTTATAGCTTCTTTGAGTACATGTGGTTCTCTGTCTGTCTCATCACTGACTCTGCCCTCTTGTGGGGGAGTCCTGAGCAGAGGGAAGCAAGCCTCAGGCAGCCCATGGAGAGGCCTGCAGAGCAAAGGACTGAAGCCTCCTGCCAGGAGCCACGTGAGTGAGTGCTGAAGGCGAGACTTTGACAGCCGACCTTGAAATACCTGTAGCCTTGGGAGAGACTGCAACTCAGAGTCATTCGGCTACACAGCTCCCAGGCTCCATAGAAATGATGAAATAATAAATGTATAATGTTTAAACTATGAAGTAATAAATGTATGGTGTTGCTAAATTTGAAGTACTTTATTGTGCAGTAAAAAATAATTATCAGTGCCAGGCATGGTGACGCATGGCTGTAATCCCAGCACTTGGGAGGCTGAGGCAGGAGGATCGGTGTGAGTTAAAGACCAGCCTGGGCCGCAGAAGTGCGCTCAAGGCCAGCCTGAACTGCATAGCGAGACCCTGTCTCAAAAAGACAAAAAAAAAAGTCTAATAATTATCAAGGGGTCGCAAATTTACTTACCAATCGTTCAGCAGTTGCACAGCTATTTCCTAAGTTCTATCAGCACTGTTCCAGGCATAGAATGTAACAGATTGAAAAAAAGAATAAAGTTCCACTTCCACAGAGCTTGTATCCAAGCTGACGATGTAAATATTTCTTTTTTTTTTTTTTTTAATTGTATTTATTTAGTTACGTTGTGGCCGGCTCAGCCTGCCCTGCAGGTGGGGCTGGTGCAGTACGTGTTGCCAGCGATCGAACTGCAGTCTCTGAGTTTGCCTAAGCTTGCCTACCAGGCACATTAGACTCCTGAGCCATCTCACTGGCCATGTCCTTCAGTTTCTGAGTTCGTGCCTGAGTAATCAATCTCGCCCTCACACACAATGGCCCTAGCACATTTATGCAGAAAAGGGATTTACACAGGGAACTGGGGTCATGAAATCATGACAAGGGCTGGAGGAGCAGACTTTGTGCTATAGCAGGAGAGCAAGCCAGACTTTACCCTGCCTTTGCTACTTCTGCCCAGAAAACCAACACCCCCACGGAACAGAGGAAGAGTGCACATTGCAACACCATGAAGTTGTGGCTCCTTGGTGGAAGTTGGCACAGGTGGACCCTAAGCTGTGTAAGAGTTGGGAGACATAGCTTCCGCTTTTCTAGTTTTCAACATACAGAATAAGGCCCACTCAGAGAGGTGGAGTGGGACGGAATGTCTCCTCCACTACAACCTAACAGCAGTCCACAAATGCCCACAAGCTGAGTGTGGTGGCGCAGGCCATAATCCCAGTGCTTAGCAGGCTGAGGCAGGAGGATCACTGACAATTCAACTCTAGCTTAAGCTACATGGCAAGATTCTGTCTCAGAAAACAAATAAATAAATGAATGAGTCCATAAATAAATTTTTAAAAGATTTTTAAAAACAGATGAGATGCTGCTGCCACAGAATAGCCAGGATAGACCTACTGTGTTGATCCTTTGAAGAAGACTTAAATCAGGGAACTAAGATATATTTATACATTCAATGTGGCTTGATATAGGTTGTGGGTTATGAGTATTATTTTATTTAATACTCATAACCATATAAGATAGACACTATCTTGTTTTCAGGTAGGGAAACAGGTTCAGCCAGATTAAAACATTCGGGCAAGGCCCCACAACAGGTAATTTTTTCAAAGCTTGGGACATGAGATATGGCATTCTTAGTGCCACATAACCTGATAGTGGTAACTGTTTGTTGGTGTTATTTGGGCCTCTCTTATAAACTGAATGTTTGTGTGCCAGCAGGACTCACATAAGCCCTAAACTCCCAGCATGGCTATGCCTGGAAACAGAGGGTATTGGTCAGGGTTTTACTTAGAGGAACAGAAAGATATAAGGAACGGATATTAACACAAAATATACAATATATAAGGAGTTACAAGATTGGCTTACAATAGTCAGCCACAGAGTCAGATGAGGAAGCGTGCAGAGGGCGGCTGCACGCTCCGGACTGGAGAATTCAGCCCCGAGGTCTGAAACTCACTGCAGTGCTCCCTGTAAGTCTCTATCCGTCGGCTGATGGGTCTGCGATAGAAGACTGAAATGTCTGTGATGGACACTGAAGAGTCTGCGACGGATGGCGGAAGATCCAAGCTGGAGGCTGAAGAGTCTGTGCCGCAAGCCAGACAATGAAGTCCAGCCCGAATGCGAAGACTGAAGCTTCTCTGAGGAAGTGAAGTCTTGACTACTTCCTCAGCCCTTTAAAACATCTCTGTGCTCAGTCACTCTGACGTGGGCCCATTGTGCCCTAGGGTGGAACCAATCATATCCCAGCATGGGCCCTTGATCCCGCTCTAGGGAGGAGCCAATCATATCCTACGCAGGCCCTGATCCTGCTCCAGGAAGAAACCAATTGTACCCCAGGGCGGAACTCCCACCAACAGGGAGCCAGGCCGCTGAATTATGCAGCAAAGTTGACACAACATATCAACCACTACACAGAGCCTTTATGAAAGTAATTAAGGTTAAATGAGGTCAAAACAATAGAGTTCTTGGGCCTGCAAGATGGCTCAGCAGTCTAAAGCACCTGCTTATGCAACCACAGGGACCGTGGTTCCATCCCCAGTACCACATACTGCACCAGCCCCACCCCCAGGGCAGGCTGAGCTAGCCATAACATATATACATACATACATACATACATACATACATACATACATACATAGTTGTTAAAAAAAAAGGATAGAGTCCTGGTCCAATAGGATTATTATCCTTGTAAAAAGAGACATCAGATAGCTTGTTCTTGCTCTCTCCATCCCCCTCCCCACCATTCTGTGTGGGTGCAGGTGCAGATGGGTAAGGTGGCTGACCACAAGGCAGGAAGGGTCCCCACCGGGACCTTAGCCAGCTGGGACCTTGACCTTGGGCTCTTCTCCTCCAGAACTATGAGATATTAAGTTTCTGTAGTTGAATGTCCCTGAGCCACAAATCTGTAATGGCGGCCTAAGTAAAATAAACAGTCTCATAGGCACTAATTTCTCAAATTCTAAGAATAAAACCAGGGAAATTGGAGCCAAACTCACTGGGTTTGAGTCACTGCTCCAGTACTTACTAGCTCTGTGACTAGGCAAGTTATGTAGCCGCACTATACCTGTTAGGGAAATAGTCATGCCTACTTCATCAAACACTGTGAGGACTGATTTGTTAATATCTATAAAGCATGGTTCAGTTTATATATAGTAGACGCTAAGAGTTACGACAAATCAATAAAAGATCGACGGGTCTCCCATCTGTGAGTAGTCAAGGAAGCTGCAGTCAGCCAGGCATGGTGATACACACCTGTAATCCCAGCACTGGGGTGGCTGAGACAGGAGGATCATCATGAGTCTGAGACCAGCCTGGGCTACAAAGTGAGCTCAGGGGCAGCCTGAACTGCATAGTGAGACCCTGTCTCAAAAAGACAAAAAAAAAAAAAAAAAAAGAGAGAGAGAGAGAGAGAGAGAGAAAACAGCAGCCACCTAAATAATGTGAGTAAGAAGTTTATTAGGTTTGATGATGAAAATATGTAATACAATCATTGTTAAATTTTTGTTCTTGTTTTGAAATTCTGTACTATATGTACTCTTGCTTGTTACTGTTTTTCTATCTTTGTTTCTGCCATTTTTACTCTTTAAAGTGAAATTTTAAGAAAGAAAAAAAAAAAAGAAGCTTATTAGTGGGCACTAGGGCTATGTACAACCTCTGAAGATGAGGAAGTTGGAGTGCTGGAGGGCCAGGACCACAGAGAGACCACCAACCCTTCGGTGCTCAAGTAGATGATTCTCAGCAGGTAACCAGAAACTTCCACAACCACTGACGTCCACTATCTGTGTCTGCAGATATGCACTTGCTCCTGGAGAGCAGGGGCTTCTCCTTG
This sequence comes from Capromys pilorides, assembly GCA_004027915.1. Lineage (NCBI taxonomy): Eukaryota > Metazoa > Chordata > Mammalia > Rodentia > Capromyidae > Capromys > Capromys pilorides. Next base: position 14,990 of record PVKN010011947.1, read on the forward strand.
ACTTTGTCCATCTCTTGCTTCTCTGATGCCTCCTGAGCACAAAAGAGTCTAAAGAGTCAGACTGCAGGCCACCAGCAAGCCACGAGTGAGGGAGCTCAGCAAGGCAGAGCCCACCCCAGGCTTGAGCTGACAGGGTTTTATTAAACTTCTGATTATCTTCATGTGTGTTTTGCTTTCATTTCCAAATCAAATACTGAGAAAGCCCTAAGAGATCTTCTTTCCACAGATGTATTATAAATTGACGTCATTCTTTCATGATCCTCTTTTGCCATCATAAAATTGTACTTACAAATCCCAGCACTTGGAAGGCTGAGGCGGGAGGATCAGTGTGAGTTCGAGACCAGCCTGGGCTCCAAAAGTGAGCTGAAGGCCAGCCTGAACTGCATAGCAAGACCCTGTCTCAAAAAGACAGAAATGAATAAATAAAATAAAGTAAAATAAAATTCTACTTACATAACACAAACAAATGCTCAAGAAATAGTTTATTTATTGAAACAAATTAAAAATCTTTCCAACAAAAAAATGATTCTATGCAACACAGCTCAAACAACAACAAAAGACCACATTCTGAAGTTCTTTTAGGTGGCATTGCATTTAAAATACTTTGCTAGGAGCTGGAAAAATAGCTCAGCAGCATAAGTGCTTGCCTGGCAAACACAAGGTCCTGAGTTTGATCCCTGATGCTGTAAAATGCTTCTGCTGGGCTACAAATACAGCTCAGTGGCACAGTGCCTGCCTGGCAAGTGCAAGGTCTTGAGTTCAATTCCTAGTACAAAGCAAAATACAACAAAAATTTCTGTTGGGGCTGGTATTGTAGCTCAATGGTAGAACATGTGGTTAGCATATAGGATGCCCTAGGTTCAATCCCTAGCACCAAAAACCAAACAGATCAAAATCTGTTTTTATTCCTCTCCTAGAATAATAGTAAGAATTATTATGAGAGCTCTAAGCCAGATCCAAGATGATTTGAACACTAGAATAGCCATATCAATATGTTACAAACCAGTGGGAATAATCCACACTGAGGATAATCAGTCACTGCCAGTAATGAACAGAAAAATCACTGGAGCAGAGAGAGGACTCTTGTGGAAGGCTCCCTGGTCAGTGTGGAGGGACACCAGCTTGCGTTGGGCAAGAATTGTCCATGATGCTCAGTGCAGGAGATATTTCTATGAGAAGCGAGTGCTTCAAATGTTTCCCCTAGGCTGCTTATAAGCAGCTACAGGAAGGGAAGGAGCAACTGCAGTGGAGAAGCAAGATGGCACCTTGGAGAAACTCAAATCACATTCCTGATGGAGTACACAGATGTGTATCAGTTACCGGGGTATCCGGGTAAGGCAACAGCAGCTGTGGAGCAGTCTGACTGCAAATGCACCCCTACATCTCATCATGAGGAGACATTTGTCAAACTCCTCATAAAAGTGGGGAAACTTTATGTTTCAGAAGCATCAAGAGAAAGTCTAGAAATCTTCTAGGTTAGGGGCCGGCAAGATGGTTCAGTGGTCTAAAGCACCTGCTTAGGAAAGCCCAGGCAACTGCAGGGACTGCGGTTTGATCCCCAGCACCACATGCTGCGCCAGCCCCCACCACCAGGGCAGGCTGAGCCAGCCACAAAATAAATAAAATAAAGAAACAAACAAACACAACAAGCAAACAAATAAATAAATAAAATTTAAAAAAAAAGAAATGTTCTAGGTTGAAGGACACTAAAAAGACATGACAACAAAATGCAATTTGGGAGGCTGAGGCAGGAGGATCAGTGAGAGTTCAAGACCAGCCTGTGTTACAAAAGTGAGCTCAAGGACAGCCTGAACTGCATAGCAAGACGCTGTCTCAGGAAGACAAAAGACAAAAAGAAAGAAAGAAAGAAAGAAAGAAAGAAAGAAAGAAAGAAAGAAAGAAAGAAAGAAAGAAAAAAAGAAAATGCAATACCCTAGACTGAGCCCAAAATTGGAAGGGGAAAATTCGTTATCGAGTTAATTGACAGAATTGCAATTAATATAGATGCTAATAGCTGGGCGTAGGGCTGCATGCCTGTAATCTCAGCATTGGGAGGCTGAAGGCAGAAGGATTGTAGTGAGTTTGAGACCAGCCTGGGCTACAAAGTGAACACAAGGCCAGCCAGAACTGCATAGTGAGACCTTGATTCAAAAAGACAAAAAAAAAAAAAAAAAAAAAGAAGTTAATGATAGATTAGGTTAGATAATGGTATTGTGTGGTGTTAAATTTACCAGTTAAGAATTATACAGTCTATGTAATTTGTCTTCAAATAGTTTAGGAAAAAATATTGTGACTGGATAGATAGATATATACAGTAAGTCCTTGACTTAGGAACACTCGAGTTGCAAACCTTCACAGATACCAACAAATCTCATCTGCCAACATTGGCAAATGCTAACAAATCTCGGCAGTGGCTCACATGTCCACCAGGCACTGTCACAGCTATGCCAGACACTGTCACAGCTATGCTCCACGGCATGCATATGCTACAGTGTGACAGTGTACAGTAGTATAGTCTCAATCATGTCAGGATGTCCAGGAGCCAGAGGAAAAGCAGTGGTGATGTGAAAGAGAGTGCTGGGAGGTAGAAAGTAAACACCATGGAAACAAGGGTGAAAATAGTTGAGAGATCAGATCAAGGCAAAAAGATGGTAGAGTTCACTCATTTTCTTCTTTTGTTTTGTTTTGTGCCACCGAGCTATATCCCCAGCCCATATCTCGTTCCTATAACATGAAGAGATCCACTCCTGGCATAGGCCTAAAAAGCAAGGACAAAATCATGGTTCTTGTGCAGTTGTTTATGCTTTTCATTGTGCCAAAGACTGCATTTGTCTGCCTTACAAACAAATCCGACTAAGCAAATGCTGTCCTAGAACTAAACTTGTTTGTAAGTCAGACTTCCTATAGAGAAAATGAAGTAAATGGAGAAATAAAACGAACAACAGGGAACAGCCTGGTGTTTGTGTGCTTTTGTGGCACTAGGGATTGAGCAGGAGTGCTCAGCTACTGAGTTACATCCATAGGTCTTTTAATTTTTTTTTTCAATTTTGAGAGAGGGCTTCACTGAGTTCCCCAGGCTGACCTTGAACCTACAATCCTCCTGCCTCAGATTACTGAAGCACTGGGATGACAGGTGCACAACACTATGCCTGACCAACCTGGGTATTCCTATTACAATTCTTATTCCTCCAGATTGCCTGTGAATTCGAAATTATTTCTACATAAAACAAAACAAAAGTATGAACCCACAAAACAAATTTTTATTTAACTTTAATACACTTTTCAAACAAATAGAAAAATAGAAATGAAGCTATAGCTCCCCTGTGCTTATTTTTGTTTATGAAGTAATAAGAGACAAAGGTCAAGTATATTCTTAGATACGATGAAAAATCAGGAATGCTGAAAGTGGATGTGTGGCTGGACACTTACTCTCCTAAGCATAAACAAAATGCAAAGCATTAGCTTGGAAAAGCCTACACCCAAGAAACCCACAGCCCTGCCGTCTCCCCACGCACTGCTTTGTCTGCTGTCAGTTTTGTTCTTGAATCATCCCCACTGAGCAAGACACAATGATTCTACTTCTCTCAACTGGCTTAAACAATGTCTTTGTCCCAAAGTGAGCTCCACACACAACCTCAGAATGTGATCTTGGGTTGGCAAGATGGCTCAGTGGCCTAAAGCGCCTACTTAGGCAAGCTTAGGCACCCACAGGGACTGCAGTTCGATCCCCAGCACTGCGTGATGCGCCAGCCCCACCCCCAGGGCAGGCTGAGCTGGCCATAAAAAAATAAATTAATAAAATTAAAATTAAAAAAAAAAAAGGATGTGGTCTTATTTGAAAATAGACTCTTCGCAGATATAGTTAAGATAAGGCCATATTTGATAGGCATAGGCTCTAATTCAATGGCTGGTGTTCTTGTCAAATGAAGGAAACTGGACACAGACATGCAGTGAGAATGGTGTGGCAGTGGCAGTGGCAGAGGCTGGAGGAATTGCCCAAGAATGCCCAGGACTGCTGGTTGCCACCAGAGGCTGGCGAAGGCAAGGCATGCTACTCCCGCAGAGCTTCAGAGAGCACCTGGCCCTGGAGCCTCCCTGATTTCAGTCCTCTAACCTCCAGAGCTACAAAACAAGATATTTCTGTTGTTTTAGACCATGCATTTGATAATAGTTTTATAGCAGCCATCAGACTTTAAGCTCCTGAAGATGATTGTGAGGTCAGGATGACACCACATTTCCTTCTGGCTTTTTTGTTTTTTGTCTTTTTGAGACAGGGTCTCACTATGCAGTTCAGGCTAGCCTTGAGCTCTCTTTTGTAGCCCAGGCTGGTCTCAAACTCACACCAATCCTCCTGTTTCCACATTTCCTTCTTGAAACTTTGTGAACTCCTAGCTATTCTCCTCCTCAGCTTTTGACACAGTACTGTTTTCTAAAAAGGCATGGGGCTTGGGAGATAGCTCCGTGGTACAAGTGCCTGCCTGGCAAGTGCAAGGCCATGAGTTTGAGCCCTGGTCCTACAAAAAAAAAAAAAATTAAAAAATAGTTATTTCTGAAATTTGGGGCCAAGGCTACTTTTCGTTGTTGTTGCTGTTATTTTTGGTGGTGCCAGGCATCCACCTCGGGGCCTTGCTTTGCCAGGCAGGCGCTTGGGCCCCCGAGCGATCTGCACAGCCCCAAGGCTCCTCTCCGTGGCAGGACAGTGAGCAGCTGCTCAGGTAGCCGACCTCATCTTCATTGCAGCACTGTTTTCGTATCTTCCCCACCCGTATTGTTGGAAGTCATCTTGCATAGTATTTTGTTTACCTTCTGTGTCCCCCACCAGAGTAGAAGATGCAGGAGTGAGGGGTCCTCACCTGTCTTGCTCAAGTTGCCCTCAGGATCTGCCCACAGACAGAGTGGGTTAGGGAAGCAATTACTGGATGAAGAATGTGAGTGAGGACTTTGGTGTTCTGGTGGAAAGAGAGAAGAGAAGCAGGGTGCCAGCAGGTCAGAAAAGCATCTTATGGGGTGTCAGCTACCCCTTAAGTGATCTGGAATGTGGCTCCATTTTGCTGTCTCTGACTGGACTTCCTTCACACCACACACCAGCATCCAACCAGCATCCTCGTCCTTCCCTTCCCAGTTGACGTGCTGTCCCACCTGCCAAGCACCGTGGGAGGTGTCCTTATCTGGCCCGCCATGTCGACTCACATCTCACCGTCCAGGCCTAGTTGCATCAGTCTGGTTCCAGCCCATCTTCTCCACAGACAAGATAATTAGGACAAGGCTCTTGTCTGACTTCTGCTACTTCTACGACTCATCCAAGTGGTTGCTCACTCGGCTTCATCATGTCCTAGCAGGCAGATAATGAGGGACTCTCTCTCTCTCTCTCTCTCTCTCTCTCTCTCTCTCTCTTTCTGTATTTTTCTGTCTCTCTCTCTATCTCTCTCTCTCTGTCTCTCTGTCTTTCCCCCTCCCCCTTTTCTTTTGTCCTTTTGAGACAGGGTCTCACTATGCAGTTCAGGCTGGCCTTGAGCTCACTTTTTGTATCCCAGGCTGGTCTCAAACTCGCAACCAGTCCTCCTCCCTCAGCCTCCCAAGTGCTGAGATTATAGGTGTGCACCACCACACGCAGCCTTGAGCTCTCTGTACAGCCTAGGCTGGCTTCAAACTTGGAAGGAGCCTCTTGCCTCAGCCTCCTAAGTGTTGGAATTCACTGGTGCGCCACACCTGGCTGACAATATGTCTCTTAAAGCCTAGCTGCACCGAGGCAGGGCTACGGGGTTCCAGTTTGCACCACCTCCTCTGTAAATTGATTCCTCAAAACCTACAATAAGGACAGTTGGTTCCACCTACATCCTTCCTTTTAGCTCTCCAAATTTTGGGCTCTGCCCCAGAGACACTGAGTTATTCAGAACTGTAATTTTTTTTTTTTTAATTTTTAGGGAAAGGTCTATCGGGTGTTCAGGGTCTCACAACTACATCAGACTCATAGCGATCTGCCTGTTTACAGCATCCCAAAAGCTGGGTTTACAGGCACACACTTTCATCCATTCATCCACTGAGCTACTTGGCCGGCCCTCAGAACTGTAATTCTTTTCTGCAAGTTTAGGTCAATTAACTGCAAAAACACAGACATGTATTTTTTCATTGTTAGTATAACCCCTGAGTGAATAAAAATTAAATTAAAAAATTAAAATTAAACAATT
>PVKN010011948.1:0-11763 GCA_004027915.1 Capromys pilorides
AGCCCCAAGGTGACTGTGCTGCAGGCTTGGACGTAGGCAGACCTGTCGGCCCTCAGCTTCCTACAGAAGACAGAGGGGCATGCAGTTCCTGCTGTGCTGCCCTCGTGGTTCGGCACTTGTGGCTTTGAGACCAACTGTCCCCATTTCCTTGGATTACCCAACAGGGACAACCACAAAGACAGGGAATCTCAGAAAATGACACCCAGATGGCCACACAAAAGCTGCCAAGGGAAACTGCGGACAGAACAGGAATTCCATTGTGGCTGTCATACACCTTGAGAACAGTAGGACAGAGTCCCTAGGGCAGGGGGGTGCATTGTACTAGGACCTGCAGCAAAGGCAATCCCAGAGGTGATGGCCACACCAACCACGGACCCTGTTCGGAGGAACTACCAGGCCAAACCCCCAACGGGTGAGCTTCAGCCCTCTCGGCGCCCAGAGACTCCACAGGGGGACCAAGGACCAGCTGTTCCACCCTGGTGCACACACTCCTCTCTGCCTCTTAAGCCACCTGGCTGGGGCAGGAAGCAGTCGTGCCACTGAACACAGCACCCCACACACCACCCTGACATGGGTCTCCCAGCCTTTCATCCAGCCCCAGCCAGGCAGGAGAGGAGCTTAAGGCCAGCTGCTGTCCTGCTGTAAGCAACATCAGAACCTCAATGCTGCCGTGGGGCAGGTCCTAGTCCTCCCAGGACCATCGGTGGGGCCCAGCACCACGCTGAGGCAGGCAGTCCCATTTCTGACTCCTAAAGGGAGGTGGTAGATTTCGTTCCAGACTCAGTGGCATCAATAAAGAGAAGAAAATCCACTGGCAGGAATCTGTCAAAATATCATCTTACAAAGGCTTTTGCAGAGACCAATATTGTAATCAGTCTGATACATTAAAAACCTTCCTGTAAATGCCACCATCCAGACATCCGACATCTGTGGAGTTCATTGAAATCCAAATTGCTGGATTCCCCCAGACACTGAGTCTAGAATCTGCACAAGAAAAACCAAGAGCAGAGCAATGGAGGGCCTGGGCCAGGCAAATCTAGCCCAGTGTCAGGAGCACCAGAGAAGGGGACAGTACGTGTACGTGTGCATAGGGCAGGGTCCCCAGGGTCCAGGGAAATCCTGGAGGAAACTGAGCTGAGCTCATGCACTTCTTAAGGTTCCGCCCAACTTTATAGCAGTGACACAAGTCAGAGCCACTTTAGGGCAACATTCAATGTCCCCATTGTCCAGATGTTTCCTAACCTAACAAGGGCTAAAACTCCTGGGTGGACAGAAAACTGGAGGGTAAAGATAGTAGTCACCCTAGGTGTGGGAGACCTGGCAATAAGTGGCACTGGGGGATTACCTGGGTGGGCAACATAAAGACCCAGCCTAATCAAGCACGGAATCAGAGGAAGTCTCCCAGAAAAAGTGGCACTTATGCAGACACCTGGTGGCTGCTGCCCACCAGTCTTTGGCAGCGTCCACCAGGCACACAGTGGACTGCACAGAGCCAGGCTTGGATCAGGAAACAGCCACTGAGGGTTGGGGGTGTGGCAGGAGACTGACACGTTGTCCCCTGTGTACAGGTCTACACCTCGGAGCTACAGCTTCACCCCCAGGAAAGCGCAGGCACCTGTCCCTGGGGCCCTGACCCAGAGGCTGAGGTTTCTGAAGGTGATCCCCATTCCTTGCAGGACTGGATGGGCTAGATTCCCAGGGCTGGTCCTGGGGCTGGGGGACAGCACGGAGGAGTCTGGCAGTGTCCTGGAGAGACAGCTGCTCCTACCTGACACCTACAGGTGGGGGTCACCCTCAGGGCTCGGGACAGGGGCTGGCACAGAGACAGAAGGAAAGTTTCAAGTTGAACAGCGATGCATTAAGGGTCCGCTCAGTTCACGGAAAACAAATCCTTGCCTCGGGTGGCTTAGGACTGCTGTCCATGTGCCCACCTCGTTGGGGTCTTGCTTTTCTCATGTACACAAGGGATCCGAGATCCTCATCTTAGTGGCTCTTGCGGTGGGGTGAGGGGCAGAAGCAGGCAGGATCATTTTGTAGTCACAGCCAGCTGGGTTCAAACATCGGAGAAGCAGGTGCCAGGCACCTTCGCGGTACCTACTTGGGCCAACGAACAAGCAAATCTCATAAAGCAAGTCACGGAACACGTGGGTGGCATGCCACAGAGGGCCTAAGTGTTGGGGTCAACATTATCCCAGCAGGAAGAAGTCCCTGCCAAGAGCAGGTCCCAAGCTTCTCTGTGAGTACATGTACCCTCGGGCCAGTGGCTGCCCACTGGCCACATGAAGATGTCCTTCCTCTGAGAAAACTGAAAAATAAATCCTGCCTCATTAACAACAGCTTCCTCCCTCTAGGCTCTGCCCAAGACTATCCCATGACTATCTGATTTATTGGCAAACCCAGCTGGTTTTACCTTCAAGGATACCCAGAGTCCAGCCCTGGTGTCCATATCCTCTCCTCCCACCCCCGTATATCAGGCACACACAGCAGTCTAGGGTCCCCCTCAGTCCTAGCTGCAGAGCCTGGGGTCCCCAGGGCCCACTCTCAGTCTCTGGCCATTTCAGATGCCAGCAGAGGCCCCCAAAGCACACACTTTGGTGTGGGTAGGAGAGACACTAAACAAGAACAAGTGAAGGATGAGCCAGGAAAGGGGGCTGGAGGTTGATGATTCTGTCAATGACACGACCAACATATTTCTCAAGCTGGTATCCGGGCAAAGCAGAGCAGGCCTGAACCTGCTGGGTCAGGACTGAGCAAGACTGGTTTGGTGTGTAACTGGGCCCCATTCTTCTGCAGTATTAGACGTCTCTTAAGTTACAATGCAGGTGAAAGGAAAAGCGAGCTCAAGCCCCAACAGTCCTACCTAGCATTTGCACATTTCCTTCCCAGGAATCAAAAGAAGTCAGCCAAGAGGAAACGGTCTGTCTGCCGTGGTGGGCACAGAGGTGGCACAGCCCCGAGTTCCAGCCCGTGGGCCCCTCCTCCACCCCTCAGCACACAGGAGAAGCGCAGGCACCGTCTGCCTGGTGCAGATAAATATTTTAAAATCAAAGGCTTTTAAATATTTAGTCTTCAAGGAAGGTTTTTGCTTTGCAGACCTGACGGCTGGCAGTGCAGTGGTTGCCATGAGAACGTGTCATTTTTCTCATAGGTTCAGTCCTAGTTCTGTTTTCTCTGGGGCCAGGACCAACCCCAGGTCCTGTCCCAAGGGCTTCTGGCTGAGTTCATCATCACTGAGCTGACTCAACAGTCACAAACAGGTTTGCTCACAGGCGTCCAAGCCCAGCAATGCAGGTGGACCTTCTGGACGTTACACCTGCCCCTGCCCTCAAAGGGGCATTTAACTATAATCTGAGGCCAACTCGGCCAATCCAGAGGCTTCACTAGGAGCGAAAGGAAGCCACACAAGAGACAAAGCAAGGAGCTCCTTCCCAGAAGGCAGTGAGCTCTTCAGAGGTCGTGTTCCAGCTGGCCCGATGCAGCGTGCTTGGCCCCCAGTGACCGCCAGCGGCTATGACTGTGCTACAGGCAGGCGAACTTTGCCAAAGGAGCCCAGGCACATCTCCTGCTGGCTCTGCCCTGGTGGGTGAAGGGCAGCTCTCACTCCCAGAGACAGCATCAGGGCTACAGATCAGTTAAAGGCAAAGCAAGAGAAAGCCAAAACATTGACTCTTGGGTAATTATAATAGAACCCAAAGCAAATACAATAGGTAATGTGTTAACATTCTTCCTCTCAAAATAAACAGATTTGCCCTTCCCAAGAGCTCCTGGCCAGACCCTCCTCCCACCTCACACTGATCCACCTCAGCTCTGAGGCCCAGTTCATGCCCAGCCATGAGGGTGCATGGAAGCAAAAAATCACGAGGGATCTGTGAGTCCCAGTGACATTTCAGGTTAGAACACAGTTCTTTCATAAGGCAGGGCTTTCTTAAGACAGACAAAAACATGCCCCCAATGAGGAAGGCAGAGAGAGAAGATGGCCCCTGGGAAAGTAAAAATAGACCTGCTACAGGCATTGTGAGTCACCGCTATTGTTATCAGTGACAAAATCAATGCCTGTGCCCACGAAGGCCTCCCCCACAGGCCTGGAAGGGCAGCGTTGCTCCCTGTGCCCCTGGCCTGACGCCTCAGACAGCATCTCATCCTGACACCTTCAGAGGGGCGTATCCTGATGCCTTCAGAAGTCCAGGAAATGAGCTCTGGGCAGTTTTTGGAAAAGTCAGCTGGAAGGGAAGCAGGCCGCAGGTTCAGGCAAGTAGGAAGCAAGGTACTCGGCCATGGACCTGCCCCATCACAAGTGCCTCACAGTCACCTGCGAGAGGCCTCGGATCTCAGAGTGTCAGGTAGTAGAAAAGCCCCTTTACCCTCAGGGAAGTTCCAAACGACGAATGGGAATTATCTGAAAGCTACAATACCAAACTGAACGCCTCATATTGTTAACATTCATGTTGACTAAATGTTGCTTAGCTCCTACGGCCCAGAAAACTCTTGTGATAAGGACAGTCACTCGCCCTGACTCAGAGGCCCTGATCCTTGCACAACTCATGCAACCTCTGCAGAATGCGCAGGGCACGCTTATCGGTTGCCCAGCCCAGTGCTTGGAAATCCTGCCTTGCACACCAGGAGCTAAGGACTTGGAGGCAGCCCCGTGGCTCCTCCCCGCAGTGGGTCCCTTCAGACACAGAAGCCACTGGCAATGCTCAGGGGCCAGCACTTAGAGCCACCAGGAGAGCTCAGAATGCGCGCATTGCACAGGTTAGACAACTGAATGGGAGGGGCCAGGGAGATAGCTCTGTGGCACAAGTGCCTGCCTGGCAAGTGCAAGGTCGTGAGTTTGAACCCCAGTGCCACAAAAAATAGAAAAGAAAAGAAAACTGAATGGGAGAGGCCAGCACGGGCTCCTAGTGCAGAAACGCAGGACCCTGGCAGTGTAAGAGATGAGACCCATTCTGTACCTAACCTTTATCCCCTAGCCAGGGGCAGGAAATTCAGTGGTTGGGATAGAGAAATAGGTCTTTGTTCTGGCTCTGGCCGTCGACTCCTCAGCCCAAAGAGGTGACCTGAACGTATGGCTAGGCATGGCCAAGTACAATGTGGGCTCACAGAACCCATTCAGCCACTTTTTCTAGCTCCTGTCCTGTCCTAGGTATCTTGTGACCAGCACAGGCCCAGGACTAGAGGCTTGTGCCCACCTCATGGCTGGACCCTGTGGGGAGCAGTGGCCTGGTCTATCTCCTCCGCCTTTATTTACAGGGAGAGCTCCAGTCCACAAACCATACTCAAGAGGCAACTTTCTGACTGCATTATGATGCTGGTCCCTGCCCAGCCCAAACTGCTCCAGTGTTTCATTCCAACATACCCAGACAGCACCGGAAACTTCCATAAATTAATAATTAGGGCACCAGCCAGATCAATGCAGCAGCTCCAGCCAGCCACGCTGAGTTTCTGGGGCCCACTGGGGAGGATGCTGGGAAGGGTGGGAAGTCACTATGGTTCTCTTATAAGGGTAGGCCCCAGCACCTCCCAGAGGGATCCTGCTTTTCAAGGCCTCTTTCTACCACCCTGGATGCTCAACATCCCAGAGATCACCAGAGACAGACCTAGAAGTCCCAAATTCTGCTGGCACTTACATCAGAGAAGGGACCTGCTCTGGGGGCTCACAGTCCAAATGCACAGATACAGGATACACATCCAGGAAGCTTAGTGGTGATGGCTCCAGCGTGGGGCTGGGGAGGAGTTGGTGCGTGCTGCACCTGCCCTGGTGATGCTCTGGCTTTGAGATCTAGAGCAGATACTGCTCACGGTGCCTAGCCAACTAAGCCTCTAAAGCCTGGGCTGGCTCCACTAGCTCTGCAGGGAGAGGAACCGTACCTCTACAGTCCTGAAGATACTGCCTCATACTACGCAGCTTTGAGATCCTCGGCCTGGGAGGTGTGAGGCCAATGCACAGAGCAGGAGGAAGTGGGGGAACCCAGCCATCTCACAGGGGCCAAAAGGAAGCCCAGACTCAATCCTAAAAGGAACCGGCTCCCTTGCTGCCCCAGGTACCCCCAAACCTATCGCAGTCATACCATCTACAGATCGTCTAACAGCATCATCCATCCTCCAGGTTTCTGAGGAGGGTTCCCCCAAAGCAAGTCATCCTGACCCCTCTCTCCACACTGTTAGGAGCCCCTGGCAAATATAAATCTCACATCAAGAGATGGCTTGGCCTCTTGAGTGCCTGGGGCGCATGTGGGCGAAGGTCCAGCCAAGGAGTGGAGCAGCAGGATGGGAAGGCAGACAGCAGACAGCAGCAAGCAGCCAGAGGGCGGTGGCAACAGCACCCCAGTCGGCCTGCAAGCACGTGCTCGTGCTGGAAGTGGAGCAGCCAGACCTGTATGAAAGAGTAGCTGGGGATGGAGGCCACTATGGCACTGGCACGGGTGGAGACAAGTCTCTGCAGACACGAAGAGCCCAGAGGCTGACACCCGAGAACAAAAGCAGCCGGGCCAAGGCTAGAAGACCTCCCCACTACCGTCCCATGCAGGTCCCAGCCACCATCACCATCACCCTGCCAACATCCTGGAGGAATCTCCTAGGAAGAGGAGCAATCTGACAGCCAAAGGTCCAAGGGTAACGGACACTGCAACCCCCGTCACAGGCCTGAGCCAGGGCTTCCTCTGTGCCCATGGGTGGGCACTGCCAAGCTCCACATGTGGAACTACAGGTGAAGGCCCTGCGTGCCAGGTACCCCGAAGCAGAAGGGAAGCCAAGGTCTCGCAGACCCACTCAGCCTGCGCCCAGAGGACCACACGGGCCAGCAGACGCGGCCACACGGGCTGGGGCCTGGCAGACGTGGCCACCCAGGCTGGGGCCTGGCAGACGTGGCCACCCAATGTTCTGGTTCTGATGCCTCTGAAATCAGTCAGGATCCCAGGGTGACGGCTGCCAGAGGGTTGTGTGGCAGATTCCTGCGTGGGAAACGGTGCCTTGGCCCTCAGGCCCAGGAAACCATCCCATGGCCACCGTCTCTTCTCCAGGGCCATGCGGAGCCATCCACTGTGCAGCACCAGTGAGAAGTAGGCTGAGCTGCCAAGGTGGTGGCCAGTGCTGGCTGGCACGGCGAAGGTTTCCCACTAGACAGGCATGAACTCACGTCTCGCTCTCACACATTAGCACTTCCACAAGGCGAAAACACCTCTTTCTCCTCAAACTGTTAGCAGCACACAGCACATTCCCACCTCCTCCCTTCCCTAGGATTAAGGGCACAACTGTAGCAACTGGTGCCCCCAGAGCTGTTCACCAAGGACAAGGACAGCCCCTGCCCCCTTTTTCCATTGCCTGGCCACCTGCCAGAGGAAGAAGTGTGACCACCCGGTGCTCACAGAACCTGGTGCCCAATTTCTCTCCACCCCGCCCCCCCCCACTATCAGGGACGGGAGGGGGCTGGGGCATGAGGGTGTTCTCCTGGGCACTGGGGGTCCAAATTCTGGCCATGTTCACAAGCCTACACTCTGAGGTCAAGCCATTCCTTAAAAGGAGTTACTCACTGCCCCAGACGCCCCTGGCAACACATCTGAGGGCCTGCCCAGGGCTCGGGGACCCCAGGACCATGGCCCCCAAACACCACAGCACTCAGAAGATGAAAATCAAAGCCTGCTTTTATCACACTAACATCTCCACCCAATAACTTTCTGGGCAAGCACAGGCCACGCTGTGATGAAAGAATTTTGTCCTAAAATGATAATGACAAATGATGAGAAATGGCAGGAAAATATTAACCCCAATCAAAATCATGCACTCTGTCCTGGCCCAAGAGCTGGAGCTGTTGCCTGGGAGTCCCCTTATCAGGTATTAGGGAACACAGCCATCTTTCCACGGCCTAAATTCAGCAATGCCAGAGTCGGACACAGTTGCCAAGACATAAAGGTATTCTCTACTCAGCAAACATGGAGGGGAGAGGGACTCCAGGAGAGCGGCAGAACACGCTCTGAGCCCAGCGGCTCCCCAAGGGTGGCCCTCACACTTCAGCAAGCCCTCATTTTGCCAGCTCTTCCCTAGGGGCAGGCTCTCAGAGCCCTGCTGGACATCTGCTCTGGCCGCGGGGCATGGTGTTGGGCATCGCGATCAGTGCTGCACCGTCCTCCAGATGGAAGCCTCCTGCTCAGGACACACTCAGTCCCCCAACTTCCTGGGTGAGGGCTGTGATACCACAATTCCCTGAGGCTCAGGATGGCAAGCAGAGCTGTGCTCTGCAGAGCTTCTAAGTGCTGCCCCCTCTTAGGAAGCTGCTGCCCAGGTCTCGGTTCTCCTTGCTTCTCAAGCCCTGTGGAGTGTCCCAGAGTCCCCACTCTAGGCCGGCAGTGGCGGCAGGCTACTGGGCCTCATTCACAGGCTCTGGACTCACTGTCCCACCTAGCACTGCCAGGCAAGTGTGTCCTCTCAGGACAGGGCCTCAGGCCAGCACGGTCCCCACCCACCACTGCCTGCCTACAGTGCCGGCTGCCTTGGCAGCTGTGGGCAATCAGCAATGACAACGCCACCTCCCAAACCCATCATTATGTATTTCAACCCTGAATATACCATTGCTATTTGCAGCCTAATTGCTCTGAGGGCCTCTTTTCAAAATGTAAATTTGCGATGGAGACATTCTGGTCAACTGGGGCACTTCTCTCCCGCCAGTGCACCCATGTACCTCTCGAGCATGCAGGAGAACTTTACCGAGCAGGCCTCAGGATCGGGGATAGGCAGGGGGTGCCTCAGCCTGCCTCAGAAGACACAATGGCCACGGGCTGGAAGATGTTGGGCAGCCTCAGGAAGCAGAGCACAGGTCCTGCAACCACTCTTTGGGAAGTCAGAGAAGCTTCCTAGGGGAAGCTGCCCTAGGGACATCCCATGGGCCACAGTGGCAGGAGTGCCACAGCATTCTGTCAGCACACAAGCTGAGTCGCCCCAGCAGCCAAGCACTGGGTAACAGCTGTTTTCTCTAAACTGCACCTGAACATTCAGGTTTCATGGTGGAGTTGGCACTTGGCGAGACATCAGTGGGTTTGGGGTTGCAGTCTGGGCACTTGCCCTCTGAAATGTTGACCACCAGTGTCACAGGCTCACCAGGAGAGGAGAAGAGCCTGCTGGGGAAGAGCTGCACTGGGGAGCACATGGGGCCCAAACTGTAACGCGGGCCCAGGGCCCCAGCTCCAGGGGGCAGGGCAGAGCTGGACGTGCTGGGAGCAGGAACCTATCCAGACTGAGGGTGAGACTGCCACACACTGCCTGACTTGGGGCAAAGCCAGAGGCTGAGTGTGAGCACAGGTGCGTGCACATGTGTGCATGCTCACTAGTGTATGTTTGTATAAATACAAATGCATGTGTGCTTGCATGTGTGCACCTATATGTGCTCATACATGACTGTTTCCAGTGTGGGTACACTGCATGTATGCTGGATATGTAACTACATAACTGTATCAAACACTCGTGTGTGTGTGTGTGTGTGTGTGTGTGTGTACTGCATGTTGTCATTGTTGTGTGCACATGTGCACAGATGTTTATTTTCAAGTATATCTGCATATCTGTGTAGGCCCAAACTGATCTGTGACTACCTGAGTTCCAGGCTCATAGTGGGGCACAATAGGACCCTCAAATCCAAAGGCTGCCACATTCCAGAGTGACTGAAAAGCTAGCAGCTCTGGGGCGCCTGGCTGATGTCCACCTACGGCACCGCTTGGATTAAGTGCTGCGTTTACCTCCTTCTCCCCAACAGGGGCCCCCTACCCCAGCTTAAGGCAATGTTCCCACTCCACTTGGCGCCCTCTGCATTCCAGGGCCCCTGGGTCCCTCAGTCAAGCAGGAAAATGGGCCCTGTGCATCCTTCTTCCTGTGCAGAAAAAGACACAACCACTGTCGTGGGCAAGCATTCCAGGTGTCCCTGATCTGTGACTGCGGGTCCTCGTGGTCTCTAACTGCAGACCTCCTTATAAGTGGATTACACTGTGCGTTTAACCACCCTTGCCATGGCCAGCTGGTTAACTGCTCACTGGCCCTGGGGTTGGCATAGCTGCTCTTGGTGAGTCTTCACCAACAGCTCCTAACCAAGAACACAGCACATTACCAAGGCAGAGCATTTGTCACCAACACAGATCACATTCTTAGGTCCAGGAAGAAGTCTCTGAGCAAAAACCATGGTGCTATTAAGAAAGATCACAAGGTTCACGGGCCCAGTGTTGAAGCCATCCCTAGAAACACGTCCTTATCTTACACTGTTCGGACATAGCCACAGAGCCCAAAACCTACTCAGCCACAAGGAGCCCACCAAGACCTGCCCAAGACTCCAGGGCTGGGACAACAAGGGCATCCAAGAGGATGGGCTGCTTAGAAGACAAGAGCAGGCCTCACCAAGGCCACCTGCACGAGGCAGGGCAGGTTGAATAGGCTCCACCCATAGCCAAGCCAGAGTCAACGAGAAGGCTGCTCTCTACTACCACTTGGCCCCCACCAGGGGAGGGGCTCAGGCACCAGCATGAGTCTTAGCGCCCCTCTGCTCTCTGAGCAGCCACATGCCGGTCTCTTCAGGAAGCTGGGAGCCCCACTGTCCTGGGTGCTGACTCAAGGGCCTGGTTCTCACCCCTCACCTCGGGGACTAGATCACTCCGAAATCAGTGAGGCTTACACTGCCCAGATCACTTGGGACAGCTCTGCTAGGAAAGCTACCTGACAGCAGAGAGGGAGGTGGAGGCCAGTCAGGGTTCCAGTCACTTGCCTGGGCCCCTGAGGTAGCCTCCTGGACCCCCAAACTTTCTTCTCTGTCCAGTGTACTTTCTTCTTACTGAAGAATTTCAGCTACTTCAGTCACACTCAGAGTATATAAAAAACTTCTGCTAATCCATAAAAAAATGACAAATGAGCAATCAAAAATAAGCACAAGCCTTGGACAGCCACTTCACAAGGAAGATTTACAAAAGGCCAGAAAGCATGTGAGGAAATGCTGAGCATAATTAGTCACCAAGAAATGCTAATTAGAACCCAACAAGATACCACTGTCCCCAGCAGCACAGCCAGCTATGGCAAGACCTGCAGCACACAGTGTAGGCAAGTGTGTGGAGCCACCAGAGCCCACGCGCTGCTGGTGGGAGGGTGACAGGGCACAGGCACTCTGCAAAGCTCCAACAGTTTCTTGGAAAGTTAAACATACACTTAATGTGCAAGCCAGAAAATCCATTCCTAGATATCCACCCAAGAGATACGTCTATACAGAAAGGCACCTGAGTGACAAGGCCGGATGGTGGGAACCACCCGAATATCCAGCAATAGGAAGGTAGGTAAAAATATAGTGCTAAAAAAAAAAAGAACAAAAGAAATAGTGCGATATTGTATTCATGCAATGGAAAACTATTTGGCAATTTTTAAAGAAACAAACTACCAACACACAATGACAGGGACGAATCTCATGAACATTATGAAGAGTCCGGACTTAATGGCAGCCATTACGTGATTCCATTTACACAAGTTCAAGAATGGGCACCATAGGCTTGAAGAGATAGCTCAGCGGTCTACTGGGATCCAAGTTGGATCCCAGGACTGCATGCCGTGCTGGCCGCGAACCCCCAAGCCCACTGTGCTGGCCACCAAAACTAGTGGTGGCACACACCTGTGCTGGGGAGGTTGAGACAGGAGGATTACTGTAAGTCTGAACTGTACAGTGAGACCTTGTATCCAATTTAAAAAATGACATAAGAGTGACCATAACGATTTATAGTAATGAAAATGGAAAGAGTCTTAGTGTTGTCA
>PVKN010011949.1:0-21197 GCA_004027915.1 Capromys pilorides
ATATCAGGTCTGCACCTTTTCCTCTGAATAACCACTATAAAGACAAAAATATGCATGGTATTAATTGTAATCATCCTACTAACTTGTTTTGAAACTTTCATTGCTATTTTATCTTTTTTTCTCATTAAAATGAATTAAAGAACAAAACAAAACTCCAGAGAAGAAAAGTTGACAGGAGGCACAGAATCCATGCAAACACTATTAAACTAATAAGTGAGGTTAGCAAGGCCCCTGGATAGAAGGTTAGCTTACAAAATTCGTTTCATTTCTGAATGCTAGCAACAGACAAATAGAAAATGAAATTTAAAGACTCTATTTATAATGGCATTAGAGACATCAGATTCTTAGGAATATGTTGAATGAAAGATTGCAAGACCTTAAAAAGAGCACGTTTGTCTCAAAACATTTAAAAATAGAAATTACAGAAAAACTGAACAACAGCTTTGGAAAACCCACTGTTACAGATTCAATAACTTTCATCAAATTTATTCAAAATTCAATGCAACCCAATTTTTTTTTAATATAAGCCAAGTGTGGTGGTGTACAAGTGACACTTAGAAGGTGATCTTCTGGTCTCAGATTACCGAGTGCTGGGCTGACAAGCATGGGCCACCAATCTCGGCCAAAGATTTTTCTTAAGATGTTCAGATTACAAGAGAAAACACTGATGATTTATGCTCCAATAAGAAAAGGTCTACAGAAATTAGATTAGTGGACCGGGCACTCACCTGTAATCCTAGCACTTGGAAGGCTGAGGTAGGAGGCTCGATGTGAGTTTGAGACCAGCCTGAGCTACGAAAGTGAGCTCAAGTCCAGCCTGAACTGCATAGTGAGATCCTATCTCAAAAAGACAGAGAGAGAGAGAGAGAGAGAGAGAGAGAGAGAGAGAGAGAGAGAGAGAGAGAGACACAGAGAGAGACAGAGAGAGAGACACAGAGAGAGAGACAGAGAGAGAGAGAGAGAGAGAGAGGAGAGAAAAGAAAGAAATTGGTTTAGTGACTAGTGAGCTGGAGGGAAGTAGTGAGGGACACCTCATTGTACTGGGGCTTTTGTTTAGGGTGATGAAAGGTATATAAAACTCTCCAGGCATCGTGCTGACTGCATGACTCTGAATGTAAGAAATCCATTGAGTCACACACCTTTGCCTAAGTAGGTGATATCATATGTGCAATGTATCTCATAAAGCTATAAAAATATTGTATTTTATATATATTCTTTTTTATTTATTTAGTACAGAGTCTATAGGGTCTCACTACACAGATTGAACTTGTAGTGATCCTTCCTGCTTTTCGGCCTCCCAAGCGCTGGAATTACAGGTGTGTGCCACCATACCCAGTTTCATTTGTCTCAGTGCACCCTAGGAATGGGGCCAGCATGGCACACTGGAGATCGAACTCCAGTCCCTGCATCTACCTAAGCAGGTTTTAATCTGCTGAGCTATCTGGCTGGCCCTACCATTGTGTTTTAAAACCTGTCATTAAGAGGGTAAAAAGTCTGCCCTCAGAGTGAGAGGAGGTACTTGCAACATGTATGTCCAGTGGAGGCTTTTATCCAGAATACTTAAAGATTTCCTACACATAAATAAAAGAAAGATGCAAAACACAATGGAAAAATGAACACAGCCTTGAGAAAGTGCTCACACTACTAGTTTTTGGGGGAATGAGGTTAAACCCGCAGTATGGCACTACTATACATCCAGCTGCCTAAATGCAGCTGAGAGTTGGCAAAGATGTAGAGTAATAAAGACTACATTTTTTTCTTTCAGTGATGGGGCTGGAACCTAGGGCATGGCAAGTAGCAGGAAAGTACTCACTCCAGCCCCAGAGGCTTATCAATGGCACAGCACTTACTAGAGCTGAATGACACATGCCACGTCATCTAGCAAGTCTACTCCTAGTAATGTGCCTGGCATTGATGCACACATATATTCATGAAAGGCAATGCCAGTGATACATGTGATAATGTTGTGTGAACCAGTGGCCAGCAGGAGTAACCTACGTGGCCATCCAAGCTAGACTGGAAGGACTGTAGGACCACTGGACAGTGGGACACCAAGGTAGCAAGCAGGAATATGTTGTTATTGCCACTGTGACCACTGATGTGATCACACAAATGGAATGAGGAGCAGAAGAAGCTAGACATCAAAGGCTCCACACTTAATGATGAGGGTTATATAAACAAGAATCATGGGGAACTGTGGTTTTAAAAGGCAGGATGAGGCTGGGCAGTTAGCTAAGTGGCATGTCTCAGTTACTTTCCATTTGTTACTGGGACAAAATACCCAACACCCAAAATTAGGAAGGAAAGGTTTATTTAGCTCACAGTTAGTGGAGATCTCAGTTCATACTCTGATGGCTCCAAGGCACAGTGGCACATGAAAGAGGGCAGCAGCTCATGGTGGCAGAAAACAGCAAAGGGCAAATAGGGAGCCACAGCTGTAGCGTACAGCAAGCTTCTCTCCCCTCCTGACATTGTAAGCAGGCTACCTTGGAGTGGGGGTAGAGAACTCGCACAATGTCCGTGCCTTCCTCTTGCATAGGATGAGGATTTTTATGAAGTAAGAACCCTGGCTCCAGCTGAGTCACTTAATTAAACTTCTAAACTTCTCAAGTTGGCACAGTGTATCAACCAGTATCTGGTACTTGCCAGCACATTCCAGCCCCAGCATCAGAGAAGCAAAGCAAAACAAAAGGACAGCCATGAAGACAGATGAAGACAAAGAAGAGGAAGAAGGAAGGGAGGTGAAGAAAGCAGAGGCAAGAACCTTAACCAAGCCAGAGGGCCTCCTGGGTCTTATAATGCTTTTTGATCTATTTACTTTGTCTATAATCTTTGAGCTGTACACTGAGAATGTGTCCATTTTCCCGTGTTTGTTGCTTTTTTGTAAGATATTTATAGTGGAAATTTTAAAAGAAGCACAGCTAGGAGGAAGGTTGGATGTCAAAGAGCTGTTGTGAAGGCAGAGGAAGGCTGCGTGCAAAGCCCTAAACAGTACCTTGCAAACAGTGCTCTCCCCAGGGTGGGTTCAACGATGTCTAGTAATGGGACCCATTTGTAACCTAGGCCTGATAGGTAACCGAGGTTATTATACCTGACTGTGCTGGAAAAACCAAAGTCACCTGCGGCTCATTCATGAAATGATTTTAGAAAAGAACTCAAGGTGATCTCCTAAGCCTCTGCTTGCTTTTGTCTTATTTTGGTGCTGGGAATGGGGCCCATGGCCCAAAATTATCTTGTAAGCCTTCAGGTTGCATAGCTTCAAAACCAAAATGGATCCAAACTCGCAAATGTGCTTGAAACCCAGCGTGGAGCCCAGATAGTCACTAAGTAGCTAACTCAAAACTTGAGGGCAAACTCTCCCTCATTTCTGTGCAATTAAAAAAAAAAAAAAAAAAGAGAAAGTAAGAAAATTGAAATTCTTTGCTAAGAGCTTGTACTCCCAGCCTGCTGCCAGTTCTCTGAGCTGGGGTCGGAGGCCAATCAGGAGGACTCTGGGTCTCTGCTGCCTGATGCTCTGGAGATCTCACCTGGCATCCCTCTAATTATAGAAAGAGACCTTTTGTCCTTCCCTGAAAGGTCTTTCAAGCACCGCAGATCAGACAAAGCAGGTGGATGGAGCTGGATCTGGAGTTACCTTGGCAAACGATACAACACCGCACTGCCCCTGGGGTGCAGGGATAAAATAAGAGCTAGTATAATACTGCTCTTTAGAACAAAACTCTACCTGCTGGTTCAAAATGTCAGTGGTCTCTCTCTCTCTCTCTTTTAAGATAGGAAATTAAATGGCCACGTTTATAGTTGTTGCACGAATCCTTTGGAACAGAGCATTTGCCTGCAGATCCCAGGGGCAAAGTCACACAGCACTCAGCTCTGATGAGACCCAGGACTGCACCACCTCTGCCCTCCCAATGGATGGATGCTGGCCTTCAAAGCCCAGAGCATTCTCACTTCTTGCTTTGCAGGTGGTCACCTCTGAGTCAGTCTTTCCAAGGCTGCAGAGTAGGAGCTTGGGAAGGTGGACAAGGGCTCTAGTGCCCCCTGCTCCATGATGGAAGGAGGAGAAATCTCGCTTTATTCAAAGATCTAAGGCAGCTATGACAGAGGGGCTTGGTGGTGTGGGGAGAAGTCAAATGGAAAACAGCTACAAGCCAGGGTTGCATTAACACTCTGGCTGTGTCACTGACCACTGGGGTGACCTGGAGTCTTCCCTTGGGCATTGAGTGCCCTTGATCATACATGGACAGGATTTCTAGCAGTACTGAGTGTCCTTCCAGTCCTCACAGCTTTGGTGTTCATGATTTGTGGTCAAAGAGAGGATTAAAAGCTAGACCACATCTGCTTGTGCTGAGTCCCCCTCCCCCAGCTTGCAGATTCTAAATTCTGAGCCCATCCTCTCCCACTTGAACCTCCAATGATAATGATATTGGTAATACTATTGCAGCTTCTCATTGAGCTACCTCTTGGGTTCTCTCCCTCTCCCTCTCCCTCTCCCTCTCCCTCTCCCTCTCCCTCTCTCTCTCTCTCTCTCTCTCTCTCTCTCTCTCTCCTCTTTCTTTTGTCCTCTACCTCCTCCTCCTTCTTCTTCTTTGGTACAGGGTCCCATTAAACAGATTGGTAGTGACCTGCCTGTTTTCAGCCTCCTCAGTGCTGGGATTACAGGTGGATGCCACTACGCCTGGACTTGGTCCCCAGCTCAGCACGCCCAGGAGTGGGGCTGGTGCGGCCTGTGGTGCTGAAGATTAAAGCAGGCACTTAGTTCGCTGAGGTATCTCGCTGGTTAGGCTGGGCTGCAACTTGTGATCCTCCTGCCTTAGCTTCCCCAGTGCTGAGATTATAGGCTTTCGGCATCAGCTCTATGTAGGGCCAAGCATGACCTGACTTTGACCTAATGCCATGGTTCTCAAACTCTGTCCTTGGCATCTTATGATATCCTCAGGAACTCACTCCAGAAGCTCCTTGAAGATGCCAAAGTGCCTGGATGCCACAGCCCTTTCTATAAAAACAGTGGGCCATTTGCACAGATCTGAGTACCTCCTCCATACACTTCAGGTCAGCCCTAGATCATTCACAGTGCCCCACATGGTATGCGTGTTGTGTAAGCAGTCAGACTTCACCATGCAGGAGTAACGACAAGGATGCAGTTTTCCTCAGTCACTTGGACCTGCAGATACACAGCGGTGGGTTGGAGGTTGGCTTTGTGTTGGGACCACCCAGGACGGTTAGAGAAGCTGAACTGTGGATGGCCCCCTGCCAGCTATCTGTAGCCTGCCAGCAAATGCCCAGGCTCCTGGGTCCCCGTGGACCTCAGTGCTCAGCCCTCCCTTGACCCAGACCCACTGGGTTCACCACTCAAAGTTTCATCTACCTCATTAGAAAAGACGTGTTCAAAAGTCACATGGAGGCCTAGAGACACTGGATGCCAGCCTCAGCCCAGGACCACTAGGTAAGTCAAGGCCCATGGTGAGGGTTTGGGGATCAGTGTTTGTCTTTTATAAAATAATACCTGAAGTTACTTTTTTATTGGCACACATTTGTAGTACATAATAATGAGAGAGACATGGCAGAGCCGGGGCACAGACAGAGAGTCCCTTCTTCAGCTCCTTCCTCTCCCTACTCTCCATCTCTTGGTCCCTTTACTATTTGCAGAGGATCTGTTTCCTTGTTTCCTCTGCCTTATCTCTCATTTTTCTCTCTAGTTCATTTATACCTTGTTATCTCAAATTAAGAGAGATCATATGATATTGAGGCTCCTGTGTATGACTTATTCCACTTAACATGATGGTTTCCAAGTATGTCCATTTTCCTGTTCATGACTCAAGTTTCTTTTCTTGATGGCAGAGTAGTGCTCCATGGTGTGTAAATACCACATTTTCTTTATCGGCTCATCTGTTGATGGACATCTAGGCTGATTCCAAGATTTTGCTCCTGTAAAAATGTGTGTGCATGGGTTAATATGATATGATGGCTTTCACTCTTTTGGAAAGGCACCTAGAAGGGTAATAGCTGGCTCAAATGGAATTTTGAGTTTTAGTTTTCTAAGGAATCACCACACCGGTTTCATGGTAGTTGTAGTAATCTACATGCCTACCACCAATGGACTGTGTTTGTCTTTTGTGGCCCAGGCATTTTTATAATCAATACATTTGAGAAATCTTGCATTAGACTTCTCAACAGATTATTACCCGGATGCAGTGAGGACACAGAACTGTTGTTCTCATCCTATTGTCTTCTATGGAGAGGTTGCTATTGTGTGACATGAGGCTAGCAGCTTGGTGGTCCCTGAGTGAGACAAGTGCCATCTCCATCTCTTTTTCTTCTGAAGATATTTCGCCTCTAAACCAGTTTTAAAAATTCTAGATTCATGCACCAATTAATTCCACCACCTACTTGATTTATTGGTCATTGTTTTCTCCAGCATAGGCTGTGGTTGAGAGATGTGAGAGACAACCAGGACCTGCAAGGGATCCTGTTGTTCAGTGAGGAGAACAAACACACACGCAAGTGTACCCCTGTGGGTAAGGATAGCAGCCCCTCCATCTGTGGGGATACATTGCAGTCTCCCCAGTGGATCCTTGAAACAGTGGCTAGCAAACTACTATATCTGCTGTGATTTTTTTTTACATAGATACATTTATAAAGCTTAATTTGTAAGTGAGACACTAAGAAATTAATAGCAGCACATAAAATAGAATAATAATAGCAATGTACTGCAATAAAAGTTGCATAAAACTTATGAACTGCTTGTTTTTGGAATTCTACTCAATGTTTTCAGACCATAGATGACATTGGGTAACTGTAATTCCAACTGAGGTATGTGTTAGAAGGACAATATTCTATAAACGTATAAGGCAGCGTGGTGTGTTGGTGTGCACCTGCAATCTCAGCTACTCAGGAGGCTGAGGCAGGCAGATCACAAGTTTGAACCCCACCTGTACAACTTAGAGAAACATGCTTAAAAATAAAAAATAAAAAGGGCTGTAGATGCAGTGCAGTGCTCCCTGGGTTTCATCCCCAGTACTGCCAGAAACACACACACACACACACATGCATGCACATACACACGCACATTAAGGAACTTGCCTGCTCTCAGCAGTGGAACCAGACCTGCTGCTCTGTGGAAATGACTTTGATGCTGACACCTGAATAATGGGAAGAGTGCCCTAGGAAAGGGTGAGGGAAAGTGACACCAGGCAGAGGTCCCTCTGGCAGATAGGAGCACGGTGTGGCCACAGAGTGATTGGCTCAGGCTACCCAAATTCTGACTCAGCGTATCACTGACATGAATCTGATCTTTACCTTATACCAGAAGTGACCCTAAACCCACAAATTCCCACTCCAGTCCTTTGATAAAAGTCCTTCCGGAGCTCTTTCTCTGGCTAGAGCATCTATGGCCTTGTGTTGCCTCAGCACTTCCATCTCAGATGACAGGTCTCATATGCTAGTCAAGTCCTGCCAGAAACTGGCTCCTTCCAATGAGCCTGTTGTGGCTTGTGTCCAGATGTCCATCCAAAGCTTCAAGTGGTTATAGATGAGGAGCTTCAAGGGTGCCTGGATTAGGGTGCATGAATTAAGGCTGTGGATAATGAAAGCCCCCACCCTGGGTATGTGTGGCACCTGTTTATAGGCTTGTAGCCTGGATGAAATAGGAAGAGACAGAAAGAAGGGAAGGTTGCTGCTGCTGGTTGCTACCTTCTGCCTGTTTTGCCATGCTACCCTGCTTGGAGCCGGCCAGCTATAAAATAAAATCTCTAAAAACTAAGCATTTCCTTCTTTAATTTGTGTGCTTTGGATATTTTATCTCAGCAATGAAAAAGTAAGACAGAACCTATGTTCTGTTATAAATTATTCATGTTCCACCTAGCCACCCAACCAACAATGCATCTGTCTATCCACCCATCCATCTATCTATCCATCTGTCTATCTCTCTATCCATTCATCCCTCAATCTAAGCATGCGTATATTATACCTTTATCTGTCCATCCATCCATCCATCCATCCACCCATCCATCTGAAAGAATCTAACCACTGCCCCTCTGTTCTAGGCAGATACTACTTTAAATCTCTTTCCCCTGCTATGGTTTTACATCTGTGCCGATGTATTATCACGGGTGGATGAGGTCCAAGAAGCACATTTGCACCCTACAATTCCCAGTCATTGTTTAGCCCTGCTCTTGACAAACAACATACAACTCCCTATACATCCTCAGCCATGGGCAGATAGCCACAGCTCCTTTGTACTGAACTCTTGCCCCAGAAAGTCCCATTGTGAGTTTTTCTCTCTACAGCTACCCCTTTTTATGCTCATGACCCTATAAAGACCTTGTAGCCTACATGGGAGTTAGCCAGTCTGGTCTCTAGTGCAGTGTGGCTTGTCTCAGGTTTTTTTCTGAAGTAAACCTGTCCTGTTGACCTTGTACACCTGCTTCTTTTATTTTTTGCCCTAACACCATCCATCCATACATCTGTCATCCATCCATCCATCCATCCATCCATCCATCCATCCATCCATCCACTTCTGGAGGACAGAGCAATTCTACCCACTATTCATTGAGAATTCAAATGTTAACTTTGTCCTCCACCCACCGGGAAGAATGAGCTTACCCAGATCTGGGCTCCCACACCACTCCCCACACTGTGTCGTTGACCTGCTGAGAATAGACATCCAGGCTCTGCAGGGTTATGTTAGGACAGAACAAGTGCTGGGGTAACAAATTATCCTGAAATGTCAGAGATGGAACACAACAAAGATCTATTTCTTTTAAAAATAACTAAATGAAGTAAAATTCATGTATCATAAAATCAGGGTACTTAAATTGTGCAATGCAATGGATTTTAATGTTATTGACAAAATTGTGCAACTATCACATGGAATTTTAGAATATTTTATCATTCACAACTGCCCTTTGTATCCATTAATGTCTGGCCTGGCCCCTGTTATCTTTCCCAGCAGGCCCTGGGCAGCACTGCTGTATATTCTGTCTCTGTCTTAGTCTGTCCTAAACATTTCCTGAGAATGGAATTATACAGAGGCTGGGAGAGCCTGGGGTAGAGCTTGCGTTCAGCACAGACAGGCTCTGGGTTCCACCTGAACAAATAAACATCAGTGGATGGACTCAAACGACACATTACCTGTGTCTGTGTCTTTGCTGCACATAGGTCAAAACCTCCTTCCCTTTGTTCCTAAACAGTACAGCATTGCTTGCATCACCACACATTCAGTTACTCATCTAGCCACCTGACCAGTGGCTATGCGGATAAATATTTCTCTTCTCCCCAAGGTTCCTCCATGAGCAGATATTTGGGGAGTTTGCAGCTACACTGTCACCACATGCAACCTCTGAATTTATCATGTAGGGGGTATGACAGGAACCCCCACTAATTGGAACATCCCATAATCCAGTCATTTTACCAAACCCCCGTGCTCATAGCCATTTTCCTGCTTCAGCCTCCCAAGTGCTGGGATTACAGGGATGTACCACCATGCAAGTAAATATAACATTTATAAACACAATACCTGTTGATAGTAAAAAAAAAAAAAATAGAAGATACCAAGAAACAAGAAGGAAACAGCTTTGCTTTGGTCTGGGGTAGGGAGACCCCATGAAGCAGAGTGCCTCCTACCTCTCAAGTTTCCCAGCCTCCCTTGGAGCATGGTGGCCAGGTGATCCAGTTCTGAGAGGAAAGGGCAAGACTTGGAGTAGACAGGGTCCCTGCCACTCTTGTCCTTTGAATGTGAGCATTGCAGCCACCTTGGGAACACAGGACCAGGTCAATGCCAACAGCTACCCACCCCTGATGTCCTATTCTATAAGAAAAGTTATATGTGTTATCTGAAATGCATTCTCCTGTCCCAGCATCTCCACTAACCCAGCACTGTCCTTATCTGGGAGCAGGGTGCCAGCAGCCCTGGCGGGTCTTTCCACCCCTCCAGTGCATACCTGACAGGACAGTGTTGTGAATTATTGAGCAGGTGCCCTAGCTAGCACCTGCCATCTCCTATCTGTTGTTCTCTACCTCTTGCCTGGCCTTTCACAGTTGTCTTCCACAGTGACAATAAATGGGCCACAAAAAGGAGTGGCACATTCTTGGCTACTTCCAAGTAGACAGATACCCTGCATGATTGGCAAACATTTTGGGACCAGGTGTTTCTTGTTCCTGGGAGCTCAGTGTGTGACTGGGTTGGTGCAGACTGGCTGGGTGCATGAAGAGTGAGTCCAAAGGATCCCAACTATGTAGTCTTAGAAGGGCTCCTAGCTCTGTCCCATTCCCCCCATTCTGGCAAGGCTGTGAGGGAGCCCAAGTAGGCTGGCAAAAAGAGACTCTTGTGCCTTCCTACTGAGTGTAGGTTCCTGAAGTCACTCCATGTCAGAACCAGCACCTCAAGGGCAAAGCAACTCATGCCCCACAAGAAGGCATGGACATCCTTCTGGATGCAAGGAAGCATTGAGAATTTCCCATCAGCCCCTGGAGGTCTGGAGGCACAGACATTTAGATGGGCAAGCAGAGGACTATAAGCACTGGTAGCAATTGTTAGAGCTGGGAGTGGAGACCAGGGAAGCTGCACTTTGGAGCCAGAGAGAGGCAGAGGGGAGAGGACCAGATGTCATCTCTGGGACTCCTGAGAACACATCTGTCCACCTCAGAATGCAAATCAAACCCCAAAGCCCAGAAGGAGCCAAAAACAGGGCTAGAACCAGAAGTGACAGGGTTACTTTGAGCTGCAAGAGGACATTTCCTACAATCACCAGGAAAAAGAGAGAACTGTCGAAGATCTGCTCATTTAATGGAACCAGTAAAGTTATTGTTTTGGTTTATTTTTTTCCCTTGGTGGTGGGGATGGAACCCAGGGCCTAACGCATTTCACCACAGGTGACTCTTTTGTGCATTTGTGTTTCCCCAAAACACTGTGTCTTTCTATGTCTACAAGTATTAATTGTGCAGGTGCTTCTTAAACACATCTTGAAACTTTTGAGAATTTGGTAGAATTATATACCCAGAAAAAGGCAACCACATGTCTGTATTTCAGGATGCTATTTAAGAACACAAGGCTAAGAAACCCTGTAAGCAATGCTGTGGGAATGACTGAATTGCATAGATACAGCAACTTTTTTCATGAACCTCCTGTTGGAAATTTGAACAGATTTTTTTGCAGTTATAGATGTTTGCTATTATTAGGAATCTTTCTGCAGCAGGTAACAGAATATCCACATAAGAGTGGTTTGTTGTTCTTATGTAACAAGGCTCAGAGAAAAACACTCAGTGTAGACTTATTCATAATATCACCAGGGATCCACATCCTTGCAATCTCTCTGCTCTGCTGTTTTCAAACTTTGTCTTGGCAACTTTTGGTTGCAAAATGGTTGTAGCAGCAACAGATATCACATCATGATAATGGCAATTCTTTCTATCAGAAAAGTAGGCTTTTTCTTAAGTCTCAATAGCCAGACCTAGATCACTTATCTACAGGTCTCTAAAGGAAATTGCAAAGATAGATATTTAGGCTTTTTCCAGGCTATTTTAGTGGGAGAAGTTAGGCAGAATGAGTGCTGGTGATAGTTTTGGGGTTAAGTCGTGCACCATGCAGGGCCCAAGTTTCTAGCATTTAATTAATTAATTAATCAGATAGAGTTTCACTATGCTGACCTTGGTCCTCCTCTTGATCCTCCTGCGTCAGCCTCTGGAGTGTCAAGACTAAGCGTACACCAGCACACCAGGCCCAAGTTTCTAAGCATTTCAGAGAAATTGATCTACAGGGCAACATGCCAGAAAGGGATTTATTAACCAGAACCCTCATGCTGATGTGAGGCCTATAATTTATTAGAGGAGTACTGTTTTCTTAGTGGAGGGAGTGCTTGGTGTCTCTGTTAGGAAACTCATGAAAGACTCTGCATAAACAGCTTCTTGGGCTCTGGGCCACATCTGGGGATACTCTTTTGGGACATGAGCCCTTGCACATGCCACACACACACAGCACATGTTGCATGCACATGCAACTTAGACCCTGTCTCAAAATAAAAGCATAAAAAGGGCTGGGGATACAGCTTAGGTGAAGGCTCTAGGTTTCATTCTCAATACTGCAAGAGAGGGGGAGAGGAGAAAGGGAGGACATAGACAGTCAGACAGACAGTCAAACAGACAGATAGTCAGACAGACAGACAGATGCTATGCTGTCATACTGGTCTGGGCTCAAAGATCTTTTTGCTTCAGATTTCCCTGTAGCAGAAATCTAAGACATGTGTCACTGTACCTCTCTAGAAGGAGAGATTTTTAGTGTTCTTAAAATAAAGAAATTATGAATATTTGAGGATATAAATTTATATCCTGATTTAAATATTACTCCATGCATATGTGCATCAAAACACCACATACCACTCCATAGGTAGCTACAATTTTATATTTTAAAGTCTTAATTAAAGATAGATTTAGCCAGGTATGATAGTACATGCCTACATTCCTAGCCCTGGAAGGCTGAGGAAGGAGGGTTGAAAGTTCAAGTCCAACCAACCTGGGCAATTTAGAGAGACCCCTGACTTGAAATAAAAAAAAAAATTAAAAAGTCTGGGGATGTGGCTCTGTGCTAGCGCTAGGTTCAGTCCTTAGTGTAAAAAGAAAAAAAAAAAAATCCTTAAAAGGTGCATTTAAACAGGAGACGAGCTCCCAGCCAATACCAGTTGCTTCTTACACACCCCTTGTCCTGTACCCCATCCCTGTCCCGTCCTCCTGTGGCTCCTGAGGTGAGGACTTGGCTTGCACATCAGACAGTTGTGGCTCAGGCCTTGTCCAGGTGAACTCGGCTGGTCAGTGGGAGCGCCAAGATTTCTAAATGTTTTGCTTATTCTAATCTCATTTTTGTGGTGCTAGTGACCAGCCCCAGGGCTGTGTGCATTTGAAGCACTTGCTGCACCTGAGCCAACCACACCTTGGCCAGGATCATGGTCAGGGCTGGTGTGTGGTCCAGCAGTCTTACCATGTCCTAGTCAGCCAGAGTCAGCTTTCTCTCAGTTTGGGACAAAGATCACCCAAACTACTCCTCACAGAGGTCGTGACCTCTACAAAGGAAAGAGACCTGGTCCTCCAGAGCTATTGTCACAGGGCTGTAGTCTAGGCAGCTTCTTTTGTCAGCATAGCCTATAAATTATTATGCTATCATCATCATCATCTCTTTTTTTTTTTGTAGATAAGGTTTCACTAAGTAGTCTGGACTGGACTTGAACTTGTGGAGCTCCTCCTGCCTCAGCCTCCCAAATACTGGGATGACAGGTGTGTACCATCATGTTGGCCTATATCATCTTTATTAATGTTAACTTTCATAGAGCTGAAAGGTGTCTCCCACATACCTGTTATGGACACTCGGAAGCCCTGCACCTTAGAACTGAAGTATACGTGAAGCCAGGTCTTTACCTCTTTTTCTGTGGGTGTTGAGGGAGGGTCTTACTATGTAGCCCAGGCTTGCCTCAAACTCATGGCAGTCCACCTCATGCCTGGTGCAAGGTCTTTAAAGAGATGATTATATCCAAGTGTGGTCACAGAGGTAGACTGGAATTCAGTATGATAGTGTCCTTCTCAGAAGGGGACATTTGGCAAACACACTGTGAGCACTCAGCATGAGAACGCACGTGGGAAGCAGCATCTCTGAGCAGGGAGCAGGATGGGAGGAAGCAGCCCTGTGTGCCCCTTGACCTGAGACTCCTCCACTGGAATTGTGGGAAACACCTTTCTCTCTGGAAGCCACCCCACCTGCAGTTCTTCGCTATGTGACCCTCACAGCAGAACACAACAGGAAACCTCTGGTGTGTCTCTTGGTGATTTTTAAAATATCGAAGTGAGGCTCCGTGTGCACGCCTATTATCCCAGTAGTTGGGAAGGCTGAAGAAGGAGTACCAAAAGTTTGAGGCCAGAATGGGAAACAGCCCCGCCTGGCAAAAAAAAGAAAGGGCTGGGTCTGTAGTTTGGAGTAGAGCATCCCAGTCCCCAGTACAGATGAGCAAAGGCAGAGGCACCCTCCCAGGGCCACACAGCTGCGGCTGACCTCGTTCCTTCTGGGTCATTCATTTTCTCCTTGCACAAACCACATGTACAGTGAACTTATCCCCACCCTCCTCCCCTTGCCTAGCCTTTGCATGTGACAAAGCATCTAGGAGATGCTGCAGGACGCAATCACTTTGTGGTTTTGGAAAGTCAGAGCACAGGGCTCGGGAAGCCAGGCACTGAGGCGACCAGTGGCAGCCTGTTGGGTATTTTAAGCTGCTGCATTAGGAAGAGCAGGAGAAGAGGCTGAGGAAGCCAAGGCACAAGGTACCAGGCTCCTGGAGGGTGACCCTGGTCTTCTCCCCAGCGCCGGTTACTCTTCCCAACACCTAAGTAGGTCACTGCGAGCACTGGGGGAAGCAGCCGTGCTGTGTGGGAGGCGTGGATCTGGCCCTGTTTCAGTACCATCTGTGAGCGCAGACTCCAAGGCGGCCGGCTTGGAGAGCAGCTCATCTACATTGTCTTCCAGATGGTGAAACTGAGCCCAGAGGCAAAGGGAAACTGTCCTGAGGTCGCAGAGCCAGGTGGGGACAGAGCAGTGACATGATTCTGCACGTCCTGCCTCTTGGTTATGGCCCTTTATAGGGCACCAGGTTGCCTGAAAGGTTATATCTAGGTGCCTGGATTTTACTCTGCCTACTTCTGCCTGCCTTGAGTATCTGTCTCAACTCTTCAACTGAAGTTAAGCAACCAGACCCTGGGCTCTGGACTGGCTTTGCTCTCCACCCCTGAGGCCTTGATGGGGCAGCTGTGTCCACAAGGCAGTATAGTCCACCTGTAGATTATGGCTGCAGTTATGCAGTGCACAGCCTGAGAAACTGTACCCTGCCGTCCTTGATTTGAAGAGCAAAATGACATCATTCTTGCCAACCCATTAGCATATAGGTGGAGAGCAGCTGCGCTGGAAATCCATCACACATTTGGGTCTAGATAGAGCAAGGCCAGCCTCAAGAATATGGAGTGCCAGAAGTGGGCCACAGGAACAAGCCACTGCCACTAGAGCAAAGCCAGTCCAGCCAGTATCCAGCCTTGCTGTCCTCCCTGTTAACTATAGCGCAGACAGCTCTGAGAATGCTTTCCTTTCAGTGTTCTCACCAAAACACTGAGACCTTGCACTTTTGACTCTGCCATGTGCTTCCCCCTTTTTCCCGTGTGTAAATAATGACACAGACCATGATGGGCTGTCACCGCCTCTTCCTCAGAGAGGTCAGGTCCCACTCAGTCCCAGGCTTTTTCTATGCATCTTGTTTTTCCTTAATCTCCCATCACCTTGTCCCCAGGACCTTGCTGGCTGTGTGGATCAAGGTACATATGAAAAGCTCACCAAATGTTTGGCTATTATTATTTTTATTTTTTGGTTTGTTTTAAGATAAGATTTCTCTTTGTAGTCCAGGTCAGCCTTGAACTCACTGGCAGCCTAAATTGACCTCAAACTTGTAGTGATCCTCCTGCCTCAGCCTCCCAAGTGCTGGGACTATAAGTGTGCATAATCATCCTGACTATTATTTTATTATTATTCTTTTTTTTGTGTCTGGCTCAGCCCACCCTGGGGGCAGGGCAGGCATGGCATGTGGTGCCAGGGTTCAATGTGCTCTTGCCTGCACTTGACTAAGCAGGTGCTTCAGACCGCTGAGCTATCTCACCAGCCCTACTATTATTCTCTCTCTCTCTCTCTCTCTCTCTCTCTCCCTCTCTCTCTCTCCCCCTTCTCCCTCCTTCTCTCTCTCTCTCTCTCTCTCTCTCTCTCTCTCTCTCTCTCTGCCATGACAAAGAACCAGCTGTCTTATCTTTGAAGCAACAGGGCAAAGCAGAACTGCATAGGAAAGTCATCTTTTCATGTTTCCTGCTATTATGAGAGGTAACGAGCGCTCAGTACAGAAATCGTGGAAAATACATAAGAACACACAAAATGACAAAAATAACAACCTGACATCCAGAGCCATCCTATTGACATATGGTGTGTGTTTTTCCAGGTTTTTGTTTCCCACCTGTCTCTTTCACTTGATAATGCATTCGGGGAAGCTTTCCTGAGGCAACCATCTTTGCTGCCAACCTCAGCTTCAAGGAGAGAACTGCAGCACCTGACCAAGAGCATACATACATTCTGCGTCTAGGTTGCTTGGTTTCAGATGCCAGCTCTCACCTGTCCACTGTGTGACCCTGGGAAAGACAGGTAAACTCTCTGGGCTCCAGTGTTGTCCCCTATAAAGTACAGCTAGTGCAGAAGTGTTTTGGAAGTGACTTAAGTCACTGCCTGCAAAGCTCCCAGAGCGTAGTTGGTTCTGAGCATATTGGTTAGGAGAAGTGCAGCGGGCTCGTGGAGGCAGCACAGGGTTTCAGGGGATACAGTCTGTGTGCAGTCTCCCCAAGGCAGGAGCGACAGGGAGGAAGAGTATGGGGGGGGGGGGTGCAAAACTACCCCGTTCCTGGAGGCCAGGAAGCAGGTCAAGGGAACAGGGAGGGGAGAGGAGCCAGCTGGCTTCATCTTTAGGCCTCTATTGATCTATCTTTAGAGCCTTTCTGGTCCCCCTAGGCCATGCCTCCAGGACCCACCCAGACACTCCCAGAGTGAGTTTACTCACTCCCTTGTAGTTCCTAAGCCAGTTCAGTTGACAATTAAGCTTAATTGTCAAGAGAGCAGCCCATTTGGGGGACACCACACAGCGCCCATGCTGGTCCATTTCTGTTGGCCATGTAGGGGCCTAAATGACATGGCTACAATGTTTCTCAGTATCTTTGTGGACGTCATTGGCTCTTTTTTAAAAATACAAAATAAATGTATTTCATGTTTTTTGTTTTTTTTTTTTCAGGACCGGAGATCGAACTCAACCTTGTGCTTGCCAAGCAGGCACTTGTTACTTCACATTTTAATGATAATAAAATAGTTATTTGTCCCTATTATACTTAAGCCATTGGTATTTGGCTATTTAATCAAAATAAATTCCTAAGGGCAAGCAAGATAGCTCAGTGAACTAAGTGCCTGCTTAGGCAAGCTCAAGGACCAGGGTTTGATCCCTGGCACCACATGCCATGCTGCCCCTGCCCCTGGGCACGCTGAGCAGCCAGAGTTTGGGCGTGGTGGCTCATGCTTGTAATCCCAGCACTGGGAGGCTTGAAAATAGGAGCATCGCCAGGAGTCTGAGCTGCATAGTGAGACTTTGCACCAAATACATTTAACCACCCCTCCCCCCCAAAAAAACCACTAGAAAATAAATTCCTAGAAATGGTATTGCTGGTTTATAAATACCATATGTGCCAGGTACCACAGGTTGTGCTGATAGAATTGGCAGGGATGGGAAAGTGACAGGAGTCTCTGGGACCTTGGGAAAAGAACAGGGGAGCGTGGGGCACAGCATAAGATGAGGAAATGTGCTTTAGTTGTGGTTGTGGGTGAATTACTTGATGCCTTGGTGATGTGGTCCCCGCCCTTTGGAGCTTATTGCCACCTTGCCCAAATTCTGGTCTTTGGAGCACCTACCACCCTCTGTGTCCCAGAGCCAGCTATGCCATAAGATAGTGAAGACTTTGAAATTGATTTGCTTTGTAAAAAAGAAGCAGTCAGGCATGGTGGCCCATAACTTTAATCTCAGCACTCTGGAGAAGTTTTTTTTAATATACATATATTAAATATTTTTAAAATCTTATTTATAGATTGATTTATTTATCTGGTACAGGGTCTTATACAGCTCAGACTCATAGTGATTCTCCTGTCTTAGCCTTCCCAGCACTGGGATTATAGGTGTGTGCCACCATGCTTGGTTTTGGTGGCTGGCTTGGTGTGGGGCCAGCACAGCACGCAGTACCAGAGATGGAACCTGGGTCCTTGCACTTGCCAGGTCCACGCTTAGACCCCAGAGCTATCTCCCTGGCCCCACAAAAGATTTTTAAATTCATTAATTAGGTTTTTTTTTTTTTAAGATAGGATCTTGCTATGTAGTTCAGTTTGACCTTGATCTAGTTCAGTCTGGTCCAAGATTCTCCTGCCTCAGCCTCCTAAGTGCTAGAATTATAAATGTGTGCCATAAGGTCTGACTAAATTAATCCATTTTAAAATAGCATTTTAAAATCACTAATATAAATGGCAAACCACACCCACCTGCTATCAAAGGAAAGTATGTGAAAAATAACTACTGTAGGGCAAAGTTCTATAGCACTCTAGCATGCCCCTTGTAGGGAAGGACTCTGAGCTCCAGGCCCTGTGCTTTGGCTGTTATCAGCTACATAGGTGGGGAAGCCTTAGGAGCTCTGAGCTGACACTTTCTCCTTACTATATTCAGAAAGACCAAGAAAACAGAAGGCAGCCTTTAACTTTTATCTAAATTAATGGATTTTGTTGTAAACTGGGAGGAGGGGTGGAGGAAGCTTGAGATTTTCTGCTGAAGGATCTGTGCACTCTCTCCTGCATTTGTGCCTGCAACCATCACATCCCTGACTCTAGGAAATGTCAGCTGATCCACATAGAAAATCTTCATGGGCTGCTTATTAAGAGGGTGACCCTAGTTGTCACTTCCACTTCACAGACAAAGACATGAAGCCTAAGACCTGAGATCTGTGCCCAGGCTCGGCACTGTGGAGCAGAGGTGGTGTTGTGAACTGGAGTCTGGGTTTTGAGTGGTATCACACTGACCTCTCTGTCACATTGCCAGGCAATGGCATCCTGGTCCCTTTCTGTAAAATATGTTGGGACTGTGGGACTCACCTTGGATTTTACCTTAAGGGTACCTGGGTCCTCACCTTGACAGTTTAACCCTACTTTGACCTTGACCTTGACCTTACCTTACTACTTGGCCTGGTGTCTATGAGGCATGGTCCCACAGGTACCACCTACAGTAGGGTTAGCAGGAGTCACAGAGACAGCTTCTATTGAATCCTGACCTGCTGAGCCCTAGCCAGATGTCCTGCCCACTGTGCCTTCTCTAACCTACATGACCACTTACCTCCCTAACAGTTATCCTATTTGTTTTTCCGTGTAGTCTTGCATGATAAGTAGCATTATTGCAAGTCCTTTATAAATCAGGAAACTGAGCACCTGTTCAAGATCATATAGCTATTAGGAGGTATAAAAAATATGGGGAATATTTAAATTTAAAAAATTGCTATGGTAAAAGGCACACAGCCATGCATTCCTCTCTGGATCTTCCCCTTGCTTTTGGCACACTTGGCTCATCATTCCTGCCACTTCCCGGAGAGGTCTGGAGTTCCCCTTTCAGGAGTGTCTTTAGTTACACTGTCAGGGGCACCTCCATGTCCTGCATTGATGCAAAACGTTGACCTTGCCTAGTCACTGTGACTTTGGAGTAGTCACACAGGGCCAGATTTGGTTAGTGGGGTGAATGAGGACATCACAATGCTTTATTCAACAAAAGTTGCTATAAACATTTTTAATCTATTCAGGATATTGAGGCAGCCATGAAAAAACTTTCAGGAAATAGAACTTCCGGAGCTGTTACAGACAGTGCAAGAATAATGGGATACATGTGTTTGAAGTGAAGTATTTTGAGGGGAATTAATGGTAATGTGTCTTTTACTTTAATAAATTTAAAACTTTTTAATTTAAACATCTACCATAGCTTTTTGATCACACAGGCAGAAACTCTTTTGTACACTAGAGAAAATTATGTTAGGGGCACAATTAAAACTAAGACCCAGCCCTATATGATATTAAATCCAGATCTCTTCCTGTAAAGTATCCTATATTCACTTTTGGCTCTTTAGTATGTAAGATCCTGATATTATATTTCTTTCTTTCTTTCTTTCTTTCTTTCTTTCTTTCTTTCTTTTTTTTTTTTCTGTCTTTTTGAGACAGGGTCTCGCTATGCAGTTCAGCCTGGCCTTAAGCTCACTTTTGTAGTCCAGGCTCGTCTTGAATTCACACTTGATCCTCCTGCCTCAGCCTCCCAAGTACTGGGATTACAGGCATGCACCACCATGCCCAGCCTATATTCTATTTCTGAACACTATCACCTTTCTGGAAAGGATAGAAAAGTAATGCCAAAGAGGAGCAATTCATACTAAACTGTAAATGACTATACCTAACTTCATATATTTCCCCCACCTGGGGCCACTTACACTTGGGGAAATTATTCTTTAATGCATTCAAGGACATTATGTCTAGACAAGTAATCTCCAGCGATGTAAGAGTCACCCCAACATGGACTGAACTAGAACCTCGAGCTAGAAGCAGTAGTAATCATGCATGTCTCATAGTCTCTGCGGGTCTGACTCATGGCAGAGAGAAGTCATGTCTGTTCTCTACAACATTTTGTGCTCAGCTGTGAGACTTGAAGTTCAGGGGCTGGAACTATCTGGAAGCCTGGGTCCCACAGATGTGCTTCTCTGGGCACGATGACTGGGAGCCAGTAGCAAGCACCTAATGGAGAGCCACATGGGGCTCAGCCTGCCTTAATGACTAGGGTCTCTTCTGCTCTATGGTGTTAGCGGGGTGGCCAGTGACACCCATGGTCCATCACCCAGGGCAGAGCAGAGGGCTGGTCCTTTGTGTAGCTGCTTTTGGATAGCGCAGTGTGACACAGGTGTCCGTGGTGGGTTGAGTGCCCAGCTCATGCCTGGCACCCTAGGCAACGGGAACCCTGGGTGTGGCTCTGCTCAGGTCCCATTGTCCCTGGGGTCCTGTTACCTCCCCTTCCCCCCTCTGGTGCCCTGATTTTGCTTTTCTTGAGTTTCTCTGCAGTTTGTCTGGGATCCAGGGCCAGCCTGGGTTACTGATGGCCAGAGGTAGGGATGCTGGGCCTCGGGAACCCAAGGGACAAGGGGCAGAACTAGGAGCCTTGATCTACTTGTCTGAGCCCTCAGATGGAGGCCAGAGGGACTGGGCTGTGGGCATAGGCTGAGTGCACTGGGGGACATCAAGGGCTGTCCACCAAGGGAATCTGATTTCCCTCTTTCCATGCGGGTGTCATAAGCAGCTCGACAGGGAGAGGAATTTGGTGATCTGAGAAAAAGACAGCAGAGAATGTTCCACCCAACCTCTTCAGAATACACATTCTTTTCAGCGGCACATGGGACATTTTCTAAAATAGACCACATATTAGTTCACAGGTCATGTTTAAGTATATGCAAGAAAACAGAAATCATCCCATGCATATTATCTGACCACAGTGCAATGAAATTGGAAATAAATGGCCAAAGAAACCATAAGAACTCCAGAA
>PVKN010011950.1:0-21197 GCA_004027915.1 Capromys pilorides
CAAACAGAATAAAAGCACAGCCTGTAAAATGACTACGAATAAACAACTGAAATAGTTATCTTGTACACCTTAAAAAAAAGCCCATCTTGGAGGCACCATGTTATTTCAGATGTTGATTGCAGGCACCCCCAGAGTTCCTCTCTCAAGAAGGCTGAATGTGGGACACACACAAAAGGAAAAAGAGGCAGTGGAAGCAGGAAAATCACTTTCAGGAAAGCAGCAAGCAGAAGCTATGACGAAATCAAACTTTCAAGGTAGAGCACAAAGTGAGTCAGCAGCACCACATCAGAGAACACTTAAAACAGAAATAGTCGAGACACTGCAAGTCTACAGGGATTCTGAACAACTTTCTTCAGTAACAGTGACTACCTCCAAGTGACCAGGATGAAAATCTGTCTCACCAAGATTAGTCACCCAGCCAGAAATATAAGTCAAAGAAACTTTTACATATTACAACTCTCCAGGATCTAGGCAGAAAAAATGTCTTCCTGAACAAATTCTCTCACAATTATTTCCCTAAGAAAGGTCACTAACAAATACAAGGGGACTGAGATCTGATGGTAGCTCTTATAAAAATGTACATATGGGACTTTACTTTGTGTCTCAGAAAAAAACAATCTCTAGAGACTGAATGAAGCAGTCACTTCAATAACATCTCATCTTCTTGACCATGGCCTGAGTTGAGAGAGAGAGAGAGAGAGAGAGGGAGAGAGAGAGAGAGGGAGGGAGGGAGGGGGAAGAGAAGGGAGAGGGAAGGGGAGGGGAGGGAGAGTGCCAGGGTACCAGAACACACAGAACTAAGTGAGAACTCGGAATGTAGCACACATGTGGCAATTTGGGCTCTTTAGTCCACGGATGTCAGGTATGGTACCTCAGGGATGAGAAGTGAGTGTGACACATGGGAGCGTGAGACTCAGGAGAACTTGGTGGGAAGCTGGGGCAGGGAAGGCTCAGTGAGCTCCCAGGGCAGGTGTGTCAGGAGCTGGGTTCTGGGCTGATTTTGTCATTACCTATTTTGCACCTATCACCCATCCATGTTGTTGGATCTAATTTCTGTTGTTGGAATGTAAGAATGTTACATTAATTCTGCTTCTTTTCCTTCTACTTTTGAATACTATATTAACAGAGCCAGAATTCTTTAGTTTGTATGACTATGAGACTGTAAAAGGTGCTGGGCTGTGATTTCCTTTTCAGAGAGACTCCTCACTCCCCTTTTTAATCAATCATGCCCTTTGTTTTCTCTTTGAGTTGAGCATATCATCATCTTTTGTTTTGGGCAAATGAGCCTGAAATTGCAGCATCAGCAGAAGGTTTTGTGACTTAAGACAGTGGTAATTTTCTTTTCTCTGTCTGGAATCTTGTACTCCCTTATTTTGATCTGAACCTCTCTGTTTCTTTGAGGGGCACAAGCAGATGGGTCTTCAAGTTCTTGCCTTTTCCTCCCTCCCTGAAGGCGTGGCTTCTAGTCTCCTTTGTCAGGCTTCTTTCTTTTTGTGTGTGTGAGGGGACTGGGGAACAGAACTCAGGACATTGCACTTGCCAAGCAGGTGCTGTACCACTGAGCTGCAAGCCGGCCCTTGGTCAGGTTTTATATCTGCTTTGTGATGATGTTTCTTAAATGTCTTTTTCCCTGGACATTCCAGCTGAGCTTCTTCAAGGAGAAAGAAAACGAGGCCCATACCCAGTAAAGTACCCGTGTATTTCCCTGCTGACAAATGTTTTTAATGTTTCAAGCCCTTCTGGGCTGCATTTTACTGTGGGTGAAATTAAATGCCTGAACAGCTGCTGAAGCCTCTGGTGAGCTGGTTTCCATGGCAGCCCTCAGAGGGTCGAGGCCCTCTCCAAAGGAGAGCAGTTTACTTTCAATTAACAAAGGGCAAAGAGGTTTTTAACTGTGATTTTGCTTATGGAAAGTTTAAATAAATTTCCCCAGCCCTACAGGTGCCATATAATCTCCTACCCACTTATCTTTCTGGAGTTGGGAGGAGGGTTGTTGACTTCTCTACCAGTATAATATCCCAGCCACAGGATGTTGGTGATATGAGCCAACAAAAGAATGCTGATTCTTAATCAAAAAGAGAGACATTATCAAACTGACCTACCAGGTATTAATCAAGTATATACCGATAGTTCCACCTGCTACAGAAGGCAAATTTCCGTAGTCTTAGCATTCTGGGTTGGGTGGTGAGAATGAATGTCTACTTAATTGAAAAGAGAATTGTGGCATGCTTTGAGGTGCTGACTGATGACAGAAATTCTATCTACCAATCTGTTAAACATTTAAAAGACCATAGCCTTTATGCGGAAGCAGAGGTAATTATTATCCAGATGTGTCCCATGCAAGAGCAACTTATCATGTGGAAATTTACCAAACTGTATTCAAAAGAATAGGGATCAATTTCGCCCTTGAGGTCCTAGAAAATAAAATTTTCCTTGGTCCAGAAGAATGACCAAAACGTCTCCAGGTCATTAATTTTTCTTTCTGGTGAATCTAGTAGTAAATACATCCATTGAGTGATTATATTATATAGTTCTTAAATTTTTTTCCATTTTGGAAGTCCATTTGATTCTTTTTCAAAGCAGCTATATCACTTTGCATAGTTCTTATTCCAGGCTTATACTTTTGTGTTTACTATTTACTTCTGCAAGTATAAAAACCACATTTAAAAAACAAAATGGGTTCAAATATGACAATTTCAAGGCCCTGTAATCTGTGTGAGTCTGTCTTTGTGCTGTGTAACTTCTGGTGGTTCTTGGTTGTGCTTCATCTGGTTACTTTTACTTGTTGGTCAATGCTCTTGAGAAACTCAAGAGCAGCCTGAGAGACTGAAGAAGAGCACACCTCCTTTTGAGAGTCACCATCAACTGAAACGTTCAGAGCAAGTTCAGGGCTTTAGAGCCTCTGCTCCACAGTCCAGAGTCTATAGAATGACACATGCATTTGTAAGAGGGCTTTCCCTTGGCCCTACACCTAAGAAGTAGTTGCTCTCTCTTTTCTTGTTTCCTCTGCCATTTGATCGTTACCCAAGAAACCCTTTGGTGAGGTTTCCTGGGTTTCTGCATGGAGGAGCAGGGGGAAGTTTATTTGCTCCAAATGAGAATACAGCCCCTTTCAGCCTCTGCTCAATGTGGGAAGGGTTCTCTTAGATCTTCTCCTTCAGGGAACTTAAGAATTTTTCTCTCTCTCTCTTGGAAAGTTTGGCTTGATTCTGCATAGTTCCCTGGCAGGAATAGTATCATACTGCTAGGTCAGACTACCCAGAGTCAAGCCAAACTTTCCAATTTTGTGTGGCCTATAGATGACCTTGGACAGCTAGTGATGTGGCCCCTACAGTTGTAAACTGTCAGCATTATTGTGTGATTTTTAGTGATGTTTTCTACAACTCAAGTGGAGACTGCATAGCTGACAAGGGGACTCTGTAGGAGAGAGAGGTCACAGTCATAACTAACTCTGCCTTCTTCACCCATCACCTGAAGTCAGTTGAACAGAAACTCATGGGCATCAGGTATCTGACAAGCCTTAGTGACTCTATGAGTAAAAGGCAGCATTAATGACTAATAATATTTCAACCTACCTACACAGGTGTTCTGTTATTTAATTACTAAACTTAGTCTTGTTGTGTTATTTTGTAATAATTTAATAAGTTTAAATATTGCACAAAATTATAGAAGTTTTATTAGTTATACAGATTAGCCTTAATATATCCTCTATATTTTACACACAGTCCAAGACAATTCCTTTTCAGTCAGAGTGACCGAGGCAAGCTAGGAAGTTGGACACTCCAGGACTGAAGGCACATTCCTCTCCCTGTGGAAACCAGTGGCAAGTTCAGGCCATGCTCATTTCTTATCAGCTGGCTATAAATATGGGGTCAGTGTTGATAATTGCTAGAAGGACTCACAGAACTCAGAAAATGGTATATGTGCCAGCTACAGTTTTATTATGCCCCAAAAGGATACAAATTAGAATCAGCTCCCCAAAGAGAAGTGTAGGTAGGATCGGAGAAGGTCCCAGGCAGGAAGCTCCCATGTCCTTTCTCTGTGGGGTGAGGATATAGCTCTTTTCTGTGTGATAGTGTGACAATACGCAGAGTGTCACCTCCAGGGAAGCTCGTCAGGGCTTCAGCGGCTAGAGATCTGAGCTGGATCTCATTATGTAGGCATGATTCATCAAATCATAATTGAACGTAAAACCACCAGCCGCCTTGGGTCCCCAGGAGCTGGGCTATCTCAAGGCACAGAGCACTGAATCTCCAATCACACGATAATCTATCTCATGGCCAGCCAGAATCCTGAATCATCTTGTTATCAAAGCTATCTAGGAGCCCGCCTGAGTGACCTCATTAGCACAAACCATTATCATGGAGGCTGTCTTGAATAATAAAGTCATTCTGCCTCTTGGGGAACTTGGAGAATTTAAA
Organism: Capromys pilorides; assembly: GCA_004027915.1. Lineage (NCBI taxonomy): Eukaryota > Metazoa > Chordata > Mammalia > Rodentia > Capromyidae > Capromys > Capromys pilorides. Next base: position 4,422 of record PVKN010011950.1, read on the forward strand.
GGCTGCCTGCCTGGTTTAGGACACAGTTTAGCCCAGATCTTTATTACCTAGGCAATGCTTTCAGCCTTAATTTGGAAATAGTTGGTGCCTAGGAATATAATGTGGTGGGCAGGGCTCAGAACAGGAACTCCAAACAGCGATGTTACACTGAGAGGCACGTGAGTTGCATGTAACTGCTGGTGCTCAGCAGTAGCTGCTCTTAGAGTATAGTTGGGAGGTGCACAGTTCTCAACGCACAGTAAGTGCTTAATAGCTATTTGCTGAGTGAATGACATGAGGTCAGTGTGAACTGGAAACACTGATGGCCGGGTAAGCTTGGCTAGAGGAAGGAGGGATGAGCAGGACAGGAGGACATTCCTAGGTCAGCCTTGCCCAAGGCCCAGCGCAAGGATGCATGTGGCGAGCTGGAGGGAGTGTCAGCAGGTTTGCGTAGGGCTGGCGAGGGCACTAGCGTGACTATGTAGTCACGGATTCTTGTGTAGTGGTGTCGGCGCACTGGTTTGGTTACCTTCCTAGAAACTGCAGATAACTAAGGTGTAGAGGGCCCAGGGAAGTCACTGACTACTGCACAAAGCCGTCCTGCAACTCTCATCCCTTTCATTTTGCTGCGCTGAGTTTCCCTGAGATATGCTCTGTGTGGTTGAGCCTGGCTCCCCTCTAATGCTTCTCTGTTCTGACCATAGCAGGAAGGGTGAGGATGTGGAGGGCAGGCGGGCAGCTTTCTTGCTGGAGAGCACCTCTCAGTTGCTTGCATCACTCTTTCTCTCATGACATTGGCTGGACATTCTACCCAGAAAGCTGGGAAGTGTGGCCTCTCGTTCAGAAAATGTTTCCAGGGAGAACTGAAATCAGACTGTGTTTAAAAAGTAAGAGAATGGGTTTGGGGGAGAAATTAGCAGACTATGTCACACCAGCCTGAAGTGTTTGGACTTCGAATCACAGGGTGTTGAGACCCGGTGAGAGTCTTGAAAAGGAATGTTCGAGCTCGGGGCTAAATGCCTTCTGGCGCCTTGTCATAGTTTCTGAGATGGATGATACACAGTGGTTTTTTGGTGTTCCATTTTTGGCGGCAGTCACACTGTGTAGCCCAGGCTGGCCTTCAATTTGCGGTGACCCTCTTTCCTCAGCCTCCTGAGTGCTGGGATGACAGGCATGCACCACCATGCCCGGCAGTACACGCTGATCTGTGATGGTAACGAGGTGAGCTCAGAGAAGAACCCGTCTTACTGCAGAAGGAGGGGGCCACTGTCCCCACGTTTTCACACACATTTTTCTTCTCATGCTAGAAATTCAGCTTCAAAAGCCATTCTTTTGGCAGGGCATCGAGACTCCTCTTCCTGCAGGGGAACACACAAACTTCCTAGTCTTGATGGTGTCTTCAGGATGGAGGAGTTTCCTTGAAGGATCGCCTCAGCCCCATGTCACTTTCCCCCGGAGGAGGACTGTCTTAGTTGTTGAATCTGGAAGAAGGGTAGGGTGGGCACTCTTCAGTTCACCTACAGCTCTGCCTGCCTTTGGTAGAGATAGTGTTTCATTTGTTCTCAGTTATGAGGAAAACCCCATGGACTTGCTCTCCAAGGAGGAGCCTGTCATTTTGCAGCTGTGCTTGTCAACCACAGCAAAGCCAAGCCCTCAAATAGGGTTTTCTGTTGTGATCTGCATCCATCCAGCCCTGTGTCTGCCTCTGGACTGTGACAGAACCCCAGTGGGGCTCAGGGGTGCTATTTATTAGCCTGTCAGAAGCTGACAGTATGCTCAGAGATTGCTCCTAGTGGGGCGAGATGGGATCGTGCCCACCCTTCCTGTCCCCGAGCAGCAGAGTCTGACACAGGGGAGGATGTGATCTGCTCATCAGCGAACACTTGAAAAACTCATCAAGTCCATAAAACAAGGCTGTTGGCCTCCAAACAAGGAGGAAGGAAGGGAAGAAAGGAGGAAAGAAGGGAGGAGGAGGAAAGAAGGAAGGGAGAAAAGGTAAAACAAGAGAAAAGAGCTCAGAGAGAGGGACTGAGTGAATCCGGGTAGGTGTATTGGAGTAGCTAAGGATGTGGTGCAGATTTTATAATTTTCTTTCATGATTTCCTTGTTTTCAGCCTCTAGTGTTATATTCTTTTCTCTCTTGCGAGCCTAGACTTCTTCACAACACACTGTTTAATTGCATAAACTTTTAAGGGCAAACCAAAGAGTTTATTTCCCCATTCGGCTTTCCAGTGTGCATGGTTCCTTAAGAACCTTGACAGGCCACGGGGGTTTCCAGCTGCAAGGAGTACCTCATCTGATGCTTAGTGATGACTCGCTCCTGGATCAGGATTCTGCTTCCCAGCCTTCCCCCAAGATTCCAAGGATAAGAAACAATCTGCCGGTGACCCACATGCCAACCCCAGCTGTTAGGTGGAGACCTCATTTCTGTTTCAGTGGGAGCCTCCCTGGGTTGTTATGCAGCTCAGAGGCTTTGAAGGAGGGATGAGAGGAAAACTGCAAGCAGCGGAGCAAGAACGTGCGGGCAGAACCAGCATTCCCGTGGGCTGTGTTTATTATACCTGAACAGCTCATAAGCCTCTGGAAGACAACTGTCAAGATTGAAAAATGATTTAGCTTTCCATGGTCCCTAGGTCATTTTGATTATAATTTAATAGACATAAGAAGATGATGCCTAATCCTGGCTGCACATAATAGAAATCTCCACTGAGATGTCTAATAGGCACTGCCAAATTGAAGCGCTTGAAATGAAACTCTTGATCTCAGCCCCTTGCCGGACTTGCCCTTTCCCAAGATCCCCCTCTTGCTGACTGCAACTTCCCTATTTGTCACTTGCGCAGCCTCGATTCTTATTCTCTAAACGCCCCCAGTCCATGAACTATCTGTCATCACCCTGTGATCCTCTCTTGAAAATATCTCCCCAAATCTACCACTCCTCACTCTCTGCATGGCTTCTTCCTTAACCAGTAGCTGCCATCTATCATCTAGGTTATTGGGACAAACTCCCATCTCATCTGACTCTGCTCTTGTCTTGTGAAAGACATGACAAACATCTCTCCAATGACAGGCTTATGCCTCATGCTAAACAGTAGTCAGAGTGGCTTCCAAACGTCGAATTCTGGTCTACAAGGCACTAAATGCAACGCAGCTCTTGTCTCCCTTCTGGCGGTTCTCTACTACTTGTCTTTCCAGGCAGTCCTCCTGCCATACCACTCTTCTTCCTGCTCTCAAATCTCAAAACTGATTCCCACTGCATGCACAGTGCTGCCTGTGTCTGGTCACCTTTTCTTCAATCTTTGGATGGCCAAAGATCTTAGAGTCATCTTAGAGTCAGCAAAAGCATCCCCCAAAGTGACCATCATACTTTCCCCATGTTTTTATTCTTCATCCCATTTCATTTTTTTCTGTCTTCCTTTTCACTTTGTCTGTACTTGTCTCTGTACTTACTGCATTCTTCCCCAACTTTCCTTTCTTTTTGTAGAGCTGGAGATGGAACCTATAGCTTCATGCATGCTGGGCAACTGATCTACAACTGAGCTACATCTCCAGCTCACCTTAATACTTTTATTTTGAAACATGGTCTTTCTAGGTTTCCCAGGCTGGCCTCGAACTTGTTATCCCATATAAACTTCCTGAGTAGCTGGGAATACAGGTGTGTGTCACCACATCAAATTTATGCCTGATTTTACTAGAATAAGTGATGGGGATTTTGTTTGTCATTTTTGCCACACAGCGGGCCTGAATATAGAAGGTGTTCATTAAATGACTACTAGTGACGTGGGCTATTGTCTAACAAGTATTTATTAATGCGTCTGATACCACGTGAAATATGCATCATTTGTGCTCTCAGCCATTAGTCAAGTATTTGGGAACCCAAGCTTGTGTAAGTGGTCTCTGCAATTAATGAATCACTATATTCAACAGATATTTCAATTTATTTTGAGACCAGGGTCAATTTGAAGGCAAAATGTACTTAGAAAAAAAAAAACCTCCCTAAAATTATCACATAGCATCCCTGATGGTTGATGCTACCCCACTGTTGATGAAATAAAAGTAGAGTGACATCACTAGATACCATCACTCTTTATGGCTGGCCACAAGCTCTTCACTGATGTTGTCCACACCCTTGGCCCTGTCTCCATGACACTGGACTTTCCCAGACTTACTTTGCCTTTGATTTTGCTTCCACTCATGTGACTTCCCTAGCCTCAAGCATTGTGTCCCCATTTTTGCTCTCATTAACTTGTGTTTGTCTCTTGGGAGCCACCTTAGATGTCCCCCGCCTTTTGTAAAGAAGCAAGACAAGTGTAAGATAGCTAGATACCAGGTGGTCCAAGTTGGTAGATGGTGGGGTTCAGATTTTTGTCCCAGTCTGAGAGCAAAGCCAGTACTCTTAGCCTCCATGGCCCTCTGCCTCCTTGCTTGTGCTGTGAGCTGGCTTGTGAGGAAGGCACAGGCTTGTGAGCTGGAAGAGGCTTCAAAGTTCATCTCAGATGATGCCCTCTTCAATGCAGAAGCCCGTATTCTAACCTCCAGCAGAGTGATGCACCCATAGTATAGGCGTAAATTCTGCTTTCTATAAAATGAAGAAGTTGGGCTCTATAATCTCCCAAGTTAGCAATTCTGTGATTATTCAAAAAACCTAGGAAGCAGGTTGCTCTGAGAGGCTCAGTTGCCAACCCTAACTATAGGAAATGTCTGCCTTGGGATGAGTGGACATCTGTGCCCTGCAGGTTCTACCCTTTTTTCTTTCTTTGGCCCCTCTGAAGCAACAGAGAACATTCTACTGCTTCTTCCACACGGTGGCTCTTTGTAGCCAGCAGCCTTTCTTTGGCACCATCTCCACAGTATGTACACCTTTGATTTTCTTCTTAAGGGTGAACTTGATGTTGTTGAAGAAATCTGTCTTAAAAAGCATGAATTCAAAAGTCTGAGGATATTGGGCAGCTTAGTGTCTGTTATATGGAAACCTGTTTTTTTTTTTTTTTTTTTTTCAGAGCAGACCTGACTCTCTCTCCCTTTAGGAGATATTTGTTTCTGTAGGCTCTGTGGAGGAAATGAAGTTCCATTGGGGTTGTGGCAGGAGTGTGAGCCCACCACAGGTGAGCTGGAACATGGTGGTCCTGCTGTTTCTCAGGGGCTTCTAGAGTCCAGCTCACCAGAGTGCTTGCAGCCCATGCAATAGACTGTGTTCATGTTCCTCACTCCACAAAGATGGACTCCTAGCCTTCAGCAGGATGGCATTAGGAGGTGGGGCCTTTGGATGATAATTGGGCCATGAGGGTGAAGCCCTTGGGAGTACGATTAGTGATCCCCAGAGAGTGCTCACTCTCCTCACCCATGTGAAGACCTAACACAGACGCAGCTGGGAAGAGGACCTTCAGCAGAATCTCATGGCGCTGGCACTCGAAACTCAGCTTTCCAGACTGTGGGAAATAAATTTTGATGGCTTATAAGGCACCTAGGCTGTGGGGTTTCATTACAGCAGCCAAAGTGGACCAAGGCAACCACTTACTTTCTAACTCTCCTATTTCTAGCACTGACTGAGGTTCGCTTATAAGTCCACCTTTATCTCGTCACTTATCTAATGAAGGCCCCGTTGTTGTATTAAAATATCTTCCCAGGGAGGCGCTGCCTTCTCTTTCTACTCCTTTCTCTCCACCAGACTTTGATCCATTGGTGCTTGGTTTTCTAGCAGAGGCTCCATCCTGTCCTACTTCCACCCTCCCTATCTCTTGTGGCCAGAGTATCTCTCCTGCCACGCAGGCTCATCTTGTGCCCCTTCCACTTCCTGCCACATTCTTTCTCCGCCTGTCAGCCTGAGGCCAGGGCTACACCTTCCTATGCCCTGGTCTCTGTACTGATGAGAATGATACCTCATCCTTACTTTATTTCTAAAGTTCTGGTCAGGTAGTTAGGCAAATAATGGGTTAATAAACCAATATGAATGGAGTCCTTTTAGGAAGCATAAGCATCCATCTGTTTCCTAACAATGAGGCGAGGACTTCTTTGTGGTGTTCTCAAAGAAGTCCTAAAGACCAAATCCAACTGGATCCCTCCAGTTTTTAGTACAATTCCCCTGCTCATTAAAATTTCAGAGGTGTTTGGGTCTATGATGAAAAAAAACCTTCCCAGAATTTAATTCCAATCCCAGAGAAATTCATCCAATTTTACCGACTCAGAGGAAGATATTAAACACTAACCCCTCTCAGATGCCAATTCCAGATGGTGAGAATGAAAGATTATTAAAAGTAAAAAAAAAAAAAGCCTGATAATTAAATGAATAAGTGGATGACACAGTGGCTTTGAGTTTTTGTATGAGTCCCATATGGAGGACAAGGACCAGCTCCAGCTGTGTAGTTGGGTGTGGCATCACCAGGAATGACACCTAAAGCTTCCACAGAACAAGTCACTACTGTGAGAAAGATGTTAGATTAACTTCTTTTTTCCAATAGCAGATGTATTTTTAAAATAACTCTGGTTGGGATCAGTTCCTTATTTATTCACCAGAAATTTATTTCTTTTATGATATCCTAAGACTCCCTGGAGCCTCTGAGATCAGGACTCCCCATAGCTCCTCCCTGTATTATTTCCTGCTGGTGGAAGCCATTGCCAGGACACAGACTCTGACTCTTGTCTGTGGGCCCAGCTGAGAGGGGTGTGAGAGCTTACAGCTGGCCACTGCAGACACCACTCAATCCGTAGAGTCATGGGCTTCAGGAACGTGAGAATGTTGGTTTGTTCTCAGCACTCTCCCCTCCCTTTTCCTCCTCATGTTCACCATCCATTCCCATCTTTTGCATAAACATTTGCAGACTCTCGGGGTAAGGGTGAAGATTAGTGTGAGTGGATGACATGCAGAAGCTTTTCCAGAAAGCTCATGTTATCTAATCTAAGTGGTCCTTGGACTTCCACAAAGCGTAATGTTAGAGCTTTTAATTGCTAGATCAAATTCTCCAATGCAGATGCTAAATAGGATCATAGCACCATGCGGGGGCTATTATGGTATGTGATTTCATTTCATAAACACTTATAAAAATGGATATATGTTAGGCATTTGAGTTGGTGCTAGGAATAAAACCTAGCAAATGGGGAGAATTCAATAATTATTGAATTGCACGCATTTGCATGTACACACACACACACACACACACACACACACACGCAACACAGCACTCATATTCGTAATCTCCTTTTGACACCTGGGCACTGTTGGGCTGCAGCTCCAGCTGCAATTGCTTACTTTTGCTTCAGCCACCTGATTTCCTATTTGCTTTTTCCTCTGATTTAATTTGATGTTGCCACTGTGTAAGAGAGGCTTAGATGTTGGGAGAGAGGTGGAAAGAGATGTTTATTTGGTGTAACACATTTGTGTGCACATCTGAGCTGTTGATTTAATGAGACGACATCCGGGTTTGCAAATTGAATGAGAAAGGAGACAGAAGGGATTTACAAACTGGCTGGATAATTACAGATTTGTTTAACTGTCACTGGGATTCCATTTCATGGTTTTGTTTTTATAATGAAAATTATTTCACCACTGGGTTAAAACCTTATATTTTTGGTGTCACCTAGAAGAATATTTTTGTGATTGAGTTGTTCTGCAAAGACTTTGAAACACAAGCTTTACCAAGGGAATAATAAAATGCAAGTACAATAAGTACAGATGGACAAACTCAGGGTGGTTGGTTAATGTATAAAGATTATTGAAGCATGCAATGAAATATTGGGTAATCCAGTGGACATGGTTTATTGGTGGGGATTGTAAAACACACAGGTGTTTTAAAATAAATAAAATCCCACTTTGATTAGTGTGTGCTCTTTTGTTAAAAGAATACATAATGTTGAAAATATATTAGAGTCCCTTTCAAGGTACAATGGTTTAGCACAGGTTTTTCATTTGAAATTAGTGCTTCTTCTCAGCCAGAGAAAATTCCCAGATGTTTTTCCATTAGGTTGTGCATTTAACTAGAAGCCATAATTATAGAACACTTTGCAATGTACAACATGCTGTTCCTTGTATATGAACCATATACTAATATTAATAACTATCATTCATTAAAGGTTTGTCTCATGCCCAGCCCCATGTTAAGCACTTCAAAAACTCATTTAACCCTCTTTAAAACCCTATGGGTGTTATTGTGTCTATTTTACAAATTAGGAGGCTGCTACCCATGCAGTTAAGAAATATCTTGCCTGTGTTTTTGAGAAGCAGAGTTGGGATTCTGGTCTGCTCTGCCTGACTCCAAGCTTGTGCCCTGAATCACTGCACCTACCCTGGGTCCTGAGTGGGGATCCAGCTACGCAGCTTTCCCAATTGTGAGCAGGGTGTGATATGGTACTGGCAACTAGCACCCCTGTAAAATGGCAATTGTAATTAATTACACAGTTGTTATGAGTCTCAAATGAGACCATGCACAAGAAAAACGTTGTATACTGCAACGGGTCCTATGTAAACATACATTCCAGTTCTATTTATTTTATTATGACAAGATAGTTAATCAGTCAATCCTCACTAACAGTTTTTGTTCCTGTTTCTCAAGGAGGTGGAACATTTGGTTGACTTTGTAAAGTTTAAAAAACGAATGTATTTTGGAGTAAAAACTTTTGGTTTGTTCTCCCTCCTTTTCCCTGCAGCTCAAATGGGAAGACCCATGCTTCCCAGGAAATGGAGAGCTCCATTCAAGTATCCTTTCCTGTGCCATTAATGTGCAAAAGCTCTAGTCACTGGGAGAACTTCCTTTGAGTACCCCCTTCCTTATTGCACTCCCATTCTTTCTCTGCCTCCAGTAACCCCGAGGTGTTTATAGAGATTCTTTTTCTCCTAAAGCATAAATTTAATTTGCTGTGAAATGTCAACTGGCTCACAGTAGTTGGAATGGAGTCACTTAGGGTAGTAGTTGTTGTACTACCACATAGACGATGGGCATCTGATGTGATTTGTCATAGCAGGTGCAGGCCTAGGAAGGGCCTTCATCAGAGCCTGGGTGAAGCACTAGGGGTCTTCACTGTGAGAGAGAGGGTATGAAGTACAAAGTATTGTCACCAACCCATTGAATGAAAAAAAAAATAGGGGAAGACTTTTAGAAATTAAAATCAATTCAGTAAATATTTGCTCAGGGCCTGTCACATGGGAAGCTCTAGAGGAAAGCAAAGATATTTCCAAGATTTGGCTATCACAAATTGTGCTGCTATAAACATAGGTGCACAAATATCGCTATGATATGATGTTTTCTGTTCTTCTGGGAAAATTCCCAGTAGGGGGATAATTGGTAGAATTTGTACTCTGACTAACTGTATGTACTGATTTCTGTGAACTAAGCAAATGCACTGAGGATAGCAATGTGTAATATTAAATCCATGCTTGGAATACCTATCATTCTAGTCTTCTAAATATGCAGTGCTTTTAATGTTATATCAGTTATTAGGACACTGGGAAAGAGGAGGGGTCTGGCTTGGCTAGAGTGTTGGGTTGCCATGGGGAAATGGTGTGGAATAGGCTAGAAGGGTAGGTAGCTCAGATGCTGCTGCGGGAAGGCTTCAGTCGTAGGCCCAGGAGGAAGGCAGAAGGATGAGCTTGTCTCTAGAACCATCTCATTGTGCACGCTCAGCTCAGGTGCTTGTGTAGGTATGAAGGAGAAAGGAATTTTTTCTTTCTCTAAAAGTTCCTGTTTTTGCTGAAACAAATTGCAACAGACAGATGAACATGGGAAAGAAGATATAAATTATTGAATGCATGTATATGCATGGGGGCTATGCAAAATATGAAACTCAGAGATGGGCTAGAGAGGCTTAAGCACCATCTTCATAAGGAAGGGATCTGTAAGCAGTTTTAGAGGAGTGTAACTAGATTTTTTTTGGGGGGGAGTGGGAATGAATGGGTCCAAAGAATACATAGTTGTTTGTAGCTGATTTTCTCAGGAAGCAGAAGAAAAGGCAATAAAATAAATTGTGACAGAGTCTGTCTAGGTGTGGTGACGTTACTGTTTTTTTTGCTATAATGTGTGTTTAATCTTCCCTAGCTAATGAGATTTCAGGGAGGAGGTTTCAGACAATTGTATTTTCTTTGGAAGATTTCCTCCAGTTGGGGGAACTTGAGACAGCTCTTCCCTGTACTTGAGGAAAAACAAAGAAAGATTAGAGAAATTTTGTTTGTGGGGCAGCCACGAAGGCCTTCTAGTTTTCTTTCACTCAGAGCATCTCAGTACCAAAGGCACCACCCTTTGGAATTTTGCCTCTCGAGTTTCAGCACAGAATTAAAATAAACCCACATCTTTGGGGGGTGCCTTGGGTGGATTCCTTACACAGAATGAGGCTGACCAAAGGTAACCTTCTTGCTTTGTTATTTTTTCCTCTACTTATTAGATTTATTCTTTCCCAGGACTCAACATCAGAGCTGTGGATGTGTGATAATTGGCTAACATTACTCACAGCAAAGGCATTTCTTGCTTAGTCTACTTGAAATTTCTTAGTCTTGATTGCATAATCCTGTAATGACTGGAATCCATCAGGGCTCACTTCTCAAAACAGAGAGGAGGTCTCCTCAGTTATTGATTCTCAGTCGTGGCTGTGCATTAGGATTATTTAGGGAGGTTGAGAAGTTATAGTCCTTCCATTTCATCAATGAATAACTGAAAGGGACTAGACATGAATGGCTTAGAATATTTCTCTGGTAATGTCAGTGTAGGATGAGAGTTAGAAACCATTGTTTAGATCATGAGTGTTTCACATTTTGGCTTGCCTGGGCTGCACTGAGTGAAGGGGAATTGTCTTGGGCTACATATAAAATATTCTATATCATTAATATATATAACCAATAGTCACTCTCTTCATTTTTTATGTTTTTATTATCAAATCAAATCAAAACAACACATTAAGTCCAAATTGAATAATTAAGTAAAAAAGCATACACGTCTGCTTAATAGCAATAAACACTTGTCTTCCTTGGCTCTCATGCAGGGTCACATGTGGCCTGCATCTGTGTGTGATACCGAAATCTGGCTTAATGATTTCACCCAGGAAAGACAAAGATTCAGAAGTCAAGGAAAGACTCAAAGGTTTCCCTTTTGCGTATCTTTTCCTGAGTTTGGAGTGAAATTCAGCATGTGACTTCTCTGTCTGCATTCCCATGAGGCAATGGCAGAGGTGGCCTGCAGGTACATGGGTACCTGTGCAGGCTAATTTATGACAAACTGACCACCAGTTTTCATTCATCAGAATTATCTGACCAGATAATGACCTCAGAATCCACAGTGTAATGAATTCTTCCTCCAGCTACATATAGGGAGGGACAAGAAGGGCTGCCGAGCCCAGCTGCTTGAACTAGATTTTTTTTAATCTAGCATTCTTCAGTATAATGTCACCTTCCTCACATAGGGCTTGTCTGATTCAAATTCCCACAAATTAAAAGGCAGGCTTCCAAGAACTTGATGCTTTTATTTTGAATCATCTGGGTAATTCCTTCAAGAATTACAGTCTGTATACAGACTTTACATTTATGTGCACATTGCTTCCTGAAGTTGTAAAATCAAGAAAGAATATATTTTGTAGATACCAGCTCATGGGAAGTATCTGGTCTAAAGTCACAAATTGTTTTGGCTTCACCGTTGTCATATGGGAAATTACCTTGATGCAATGGCACATTATTAGGCAAACTCTCCTAGAATAAAACCTATACTTCCTAGACCCAGGTGTAGTTAGGTATGGCCATGTCACTAACTTCTGACCAATAGGAGGTAAGCAGAAGTGCCACCTGCCATTTCCGTGTCATAAACTTCTGGAGGAAATTATATTTCTTATCTTTCCACCTTTATGTGGGTGGAATGAGGGCATCATAAAAAGTCACCTGGGACTGTTTGGTGGAAAACAATTTTCATGTGTAAGATAAATATACTTTTCTCTTGTTTAAACTAGCATTCTTTTGAGTTTCTGTCACACATAACCGAACTCATAAATATGCAATCTAACTCATACATAGTCTCATTGTCCTAGTTATATTTTGAAAGTATATAGTAGGCACTTGGCTCCAGGAAAAATTGGGAAGAAAAGCTGAATTGCAATGTCATGATATCACTGTCAATTTTTTAAATTAAAAGTCTGATTGAGAATGAAGATGTAGTCCAGAATGCAGCATGTACTTAGCGTGCAGTAAGCCACTGGGTGAGTCCTCAGCACTACAAACAGAAGTACTATTGATATCAGCTAACAAGATTTTTGTACCCCACATTTATAGAAATGAGCCTGGATCAAATATTGAAAGCATACACACTACTCCACAGGCAGAGAGAGAGAGAGAGAGAGAGAGAGAGAGAGAGAGAGAGAAGAAAGGGAGGAAGGGAGAAAAAGAACAGAGAGAGGGAGAGGAAGGGAGAGGGAGAGGAAGAGGGGGAAAAACAGGAGGCAGGAGAGAGATGGTAGGGGGAGAGCTGATACTTTAGATGAAGGTGTGAACCAGCCACAGAGACAAAGAAAGTAGCAGGATTTTATTGAATTGCTGGGTTGAGCTAAACCTGGGCAATTCTTATTGGCTGGGGGTATGCTCTTGGGCCATCTACTGGTCACAGTCAATTTATCCTAGAGGTTTTTGAAATTTTGTGCATTGTATGGTAACACTGTGTGCGAAATAGCCCAGTCTTGTTTTGGGTGGGCTAACAGGTGGCTGGCTTCAGTCAGGAAACAATGAGTTGCCCTGCAGCTGGCATCATCATCTCGGATAAATGTCTGGGCCCTATGATAGACATGAAGGACCTGTTGTCCTTGACGTGTTAAAAATGTATAATAGGGGAGCAGGAGAAATACCTACATGCTCCAGTGGGCAACAGGCCAAGGTAATACTGCATCACAATCCTGGGGAAAACATTCTAAAAATGAGTAACATGGCTATGTGTAGAGCTGCATAGAATGTGACTCCAAGGTTGAGACAACAAAGACATAATATAATGGCAGAGATGCCACCACAGTGATTCACCAGACATCTGCAGGTCCAAGGAGAACGTGTGTGTTCTCAGCACAGGGGCCTTCAAGTCTTATTGAGAAGTAACACAGGCAATTGTTTCATAGCCCACAGGTGCATTCTGCAGCAAAGCCAGCAGGGAACTAATAATATGTTGATAACGTCTTGTCCATCTTCACGACCTTCAAAATTAGTGATTGTAATTGACTAAAGTACAAGTGAAACTAAAGGGATTATTTAGGGTTTCCTCTGTGACCATTTCTCAGTTCACAGAAACATTCTATTTTTATGGTTTTTATGAGGTTTACTAAAACAAGTCATGTCACAAAGGGTAATAGTTCATTGTGTTTATGAATTTTTTTGGTTATTCTAACCTTCCTCTACCACTGTACCAGCATGATAGCTCCTGTCTTAACCTATGTTGAGTAGGTTGCAAGATCAAGTAGAACTAACTTTAAGAAAACTGAACATACTTCTGGGAAAATGGCCATAGTTCCAAAATTGTTATATAGATTTAATGCAATCTCAATCAAAATTCCAAAGGCATCTCACAAAGTTAGAGAAGACTTTCCTAAAATTCATTTGGAACCAGAAAAGATCCAGAAAAGCAAAAGCAATCCTGGGCAACAGAGGCAAGGTTGGGGCATCAAAATCCCTGATTTGAAATTATACTATGGAGCTACTACAAAAACAAAAACAAAGAACAAAACAAACAAACAAATGAACAAACAAGCAAGCAAACAAAAAACGCCAGCATGATACCAGCAAAAATCTAGACCCAAGTATCAGTGAGACAGATTAGAAGATAAAGAAACAGCTCCAGACATACTTGGCTATCTTATTTATTTATTTATTTTTCCATTTATGTACTTGGTACAGGGTCTCACTACACAGTTCACACTTGTAGTGATCCTCCTATTTTCAGCCTTCCCAGTAGTGAGATTACAGGCATGTGCCACCACACCCAGACTCGGTGGCTGGTTCAGCGCACTCCAGGGCAGGGCTGGCATGGTATGTGGACCTAGGGATCGAATCCTGCTCCCTGCATTTGCCAAAGCAGGTGCTTAGGCCTCTGAGTTATCTCACCAGCCCCTTGACAAAGGAACCAAACATCTTCACCAGAATAAAGATAGTGCCTTTTATAACTGGTGCTAGGAAAGCTATCTTTGCACATGAAAAAGATTAAAACTAGACTCATATCTTTCACCATGCATGAAACTAAATCACAATGGGTCCAAGATCAAAGCATTAAAACAGAAACACTAAATCTAGTGGAAGAGAGAAATGATAGAACTCTTCAAGACACTGGTGTAGGCAAAGACTTTATGAATAAAACCCCAACAACAAGGAAACATTACAAAGAATTAATGACTGCAAAAGCTGAAGACATTTCTAGCTAAATAGATGTACCTTGAGGCCATTCTCAGAAGTGAAATAAAGGATTTCATCTTGCTAAGCAATTTTTGCACAACAAAAGAAACCAAAAGCAACAATGAAGAAACAACCTACTTTGTGGGAAATTTTTTTTTGCCAACTAAGTGAAAAGACTACTATCTAGAATATATAAAAAACTCAAAAAAAAAAAAAAAATCACACCCTCTCTCCTATTTTAAACACTTAATGCAAAATGGGCATCTGAAATAAACAGATACTTCTCAGATAAAGAAGTATAAACGGCAAATAAATGTATAAAAATGTTTAACATCATTGTTCATTTGAGGGATGCACATGAATTCAATGCTGAGGTCCCATCTCACTTCAGAAAGTATGGCTGTTATCAAGAAGTCAACCAATAACAAATACCAGAGGGGCTGTGGAGAAAAAGGAACCCTTTTCCACTGTTGATGGGAGTGTAGACTGGTGCAACCACTAGGGAGATCAGTGTGGAGGTTCCTCAAAAATCTAGAATTCGAGGCTCCCTTTGACTCAGCTATTCACCTTCTTGGTATCTTCCTGAAAGAATCAAAAGCATCATACCACAGTGATATATGCACATCCATGTTTATAGTGACACAGCTTGTGATAGTTAAGTTTTGGAAACAGCCCAAATGCCCATCAACTGGTGAATGGATAAAGAACAGTTTTTTTTTTAATTTTAATTTTTATTTTTTTAAAGTACAATGGAGTGTTGCTCTTGTGCAAACAAGGATAAATGTGAGACATTTCTAGCTAAATGGATGCACCGTGAGACCATACTGTTAAATAAAAGAAATCAGACACACATGCCTAAATACTACATGGTTTCTCTGGTGTGAGCAACTGAAAGTGTAAAAAGGAATCAAGATGTACAACAGATATTGTGAAATAGGAAGAGTATTCACATGGGAAGGGGAAGTAGGGATGAGTGAAGGGAAACGAAGGAAGAGAAAAGAATATGGGAATAGAAGGAAAAAATGGAAATAAAACTTTTGGAAATGTGGAGAGGAAAAGAGTTGAAGAGAGAAATTGAAGAGGAGTTGAAGAAGGGTTGTAGAGGAATGGGAGAGAAAATCAAGTTATATCATGTACAGGTAAAAATTCCCTGTAGTGAATCAGATTATGTATACCTACAATGTACCAAATAAACTTAATAAATAATAACAATAATACAAAAGAAGTCAAGAGGGAGAGAATAATTAAAAAACCCTGAACAATCCAGGGCCAGCCAGATGGCTCAGTGGACTAAAGTACCTGTTTAGGCAGAGCTCAGCAGCTGGGTTGGATTCCCGGCATTCTGTGTTGGCCCTGCCGTCCACGCTCGCTGGGATGGCTATTGAGACTGGGTGTGGTGATGCGTGTCTGTAGTTCCAGCACTTTGGAGGCTGAATCTCTCAAGAGAATCGCTGAGAGTCCAATCTACTCTGTGAGATCCTACAGTAGTGAGACCCTGTAGACCTTGTACCAAACAAACAAACAAAAACTAGGCAATCCAGAGGGGCTTAGGCTCACTATGATAGCTAACCTTGGATGTACTGGAAATAGAGGAGAGAAAACCCTGAAAAACATACCATTAAACTGAGAAGAGTGAAATGATAGACACACTCTCACGTCATGATTCTAAAATAGAAGACATACCCGTGCTTCCTGCACAACTTACTGGAAATCATCTGAAACAAGACAGTAGTTTTGTCTACATATTCAAATTATCTCCCAGGAAAAAAAAGTTTAGATTTCTAAATCACATGCATCAGTTGTTTTGCTAAAGACTTAACTTCAAAGGAAAGAGAGAAATATGAAATGCGCTAAAATCCAGGGCGCACTTCAGGCTGGGACGCCGTTCCTTATCAGAGCTGGCCACCGCTTGTCTCCGAGTGAATTCCCTGAGCAACGATCTTTCTGGAGATCTGTGGGGAGGAGCTCCCTGCTTTATCTTTCAGAAGCTCACTTTCATTTTTCTGCAGCCCCAGAGAAGGCAGAGTAGCATAGAGCATGGTTAGGAAAACAGTAATGAGCTATCAGAAAGGGCAGATGAGCTGCAATTCCGGGGCCAGGCAGTCTCTTCAGCCATGTTCTTGTCAGGAAGGTGAGCCCTTCTGCCCCTCAGCTCTCCTTAGAAGGTTGTGTATTACCCTCAGGGCAGTGCACCAGTCCAGTCAGCTGGGCCATCTCATCCCTTCACACTGGCTTCAGGGTTTTCGACATGTAATGGAAGACACACTTCATATATACATATTTTCCTCTATGGAGCTGCCTTTCTTGCCTTAATTCCAGTGCAAACTCAGACAAAGTTTAGCAAAACATATGATACTGAGTGTCATGAAATGTGTTTCACTCTACTCAGAAGTGTATTTGATGAGTTTTAAAAATATTTTAGTGCAAAAATGTAAATGTTCTTATAAATGTCCTGTCTTTCCCAGCACTTCGGT
>PVKN010011951.1:0-21194 GCA_004027915.1 Capromys pilorides
TTATATAGTATGTAATTTTGATAATATTAAATGACAAAACATCTGAATCCAAATTCTTGAATGTCATGGAAGTTGGGAGTAGAATGGTGGTCACCAGAGGCCAGGGGGAGTAAGGGTTAGTGATGGGCAAATGCTGACCTGTGAGTGCTAAATGATAGTTGAGTGGGAACTGTCCAGTCACATGTGGACAGTGATAATAATGTACCATAGATTTCAGAAACAAACAAATATTTGAGAAGATAGACCTGTAACCTGATTTAGACACAACATATATATCTATTAAAGAATCACATATACCCCACTCATGCATAATTTTTATTTTTATGTATTAGTTAAAAAATTCACTGCATTTGCCTGCCCTCCTTAATGTCCTCCCCAGTCCATTTCTTGAGAATCCCAGAAGATGTCCTTGACAAGGAAGATCCGGGATACATCTGCATGGCCCTATGCAACTTAGGCCCAGCCCCTTGGCTTGAATCCATAAGGCAGAAGGAAGAGGGGAGTCATGTACGTTGGTAGCTTTTTGTCACTGGTGAGGAGATAGCAGAACCTAACATTTGTAGATGGAGTTGGGGTACTCCAGGCACCAAGCTGGTGGATCACTGAGGTTGCAGAATGGCTTTGCTCTTTTCTGCAGAGCTGATGAGAGCACCCAGGGAAGCTAGGCTGTGAAGGTGAAGGCAACAGTGGTTCCCTATATTGATTCCTGCTTCTTAAACATCCAAGGTCTTCAACTCAGAGAGATAAAGACCTGAGTGCAGTATTCCACCTAAGTATGGTAGTGTTGGCTGTCGATTCTGGGTCTTCTGAAGATTTATCCCCAGCTTTCCACTTTGTAAATGTGTTTCTTTAACTGTATATTAAGACAGAATTTAGAGTGTAGATTGGGATGGCGTTTGAGTCTAGACACTAAGGAAGAACTTCTGACCAAACCGAAGTCCAAACTCAAGAAGAAGCATCCAGGTGTTTCCACAGAACACCTACTTAGACACAAAGATAATAAAGTCTCTCTGTACTTGGGAAGTTCAGAGAGGCCAGTGAGATCTGGATGTCCTCAGTGATCAAAAATACATCTGCCTGGAAGGGGCCATGTAACCAGGTGGAACAATTTATTACCTTTGGTAATATTTGATTATGCTTGAGGTCTGAGGACATTCTGTGAGGAGAGATCAGCCTGGAACACATTCCTGGCCCTGTATGGGGGAGAAGGCCCTCAGTACTTGCTTTCAAGATCAAATGCCCTTGTGACTCGGCCCAGTGCCCAGAAGTTCTCAGGCAGTTTTCATCTTCCTTCGCTGCTGCTAGGTTTCTGCAGAGCGTGGTTCTTTCCTTTTGAGACTTCGATATCTTCACCCTATACAAATTTCTTAGTCTGAGTGTAGCGATGAGGACATCTTTGTCTTTATGGACTCCTGGAAAGTCCATAAAGGGGTTAGGGAGAAAGGCAGTTCTGGGTGTGATTCTGCCATGGGAAAAATACTTAGCCTCCCTTGTTTTTGCTCACAGTGTTTATTAAGAAGGAAACACAGATTTCTCAATTGTAATCGGTGAAGAACTGAAATATCAAAGGAAACCATTAGAAACCATTTATAGAGAGTGACTCTTACATTGTCTTTTTGCTACATTTCAGGCAATACCTAATATTCAAGTAAAATGGAATTTTTATTAAACGAACAGTTTTACATATACTGTACCACTTTCTCTTATTTTTCTGTGCTTTATCTTTTCTTTAATTTTCAGTAGTGCTACCTGGATGGCTTTGTCTTCTGGTGCAATCTGCTGAGATTTCTTAGGATCAGACAATGTGTGATGGCATTCTTTTAATCCTTACCATCCTTGAGCTTTGTGCTATTTATAGGCCACTATGCCTGGCCCCTAATTGATATTTGTAGAGGTTTCACTCAATTTTTACAGGACATGTACCCAGGTTTTAGTAGAACATTTACCATGATGCACCGTATACAGGGTTTTAAAGCAAGGCTCACGAAATTTCAAAGGTTTGAAATAATAGAGCAGCTCATTGACTACAACAGCATTAAGTTAAAAATAGCAAAAGAAGATATCTTAAAAATCTGCAGACATTTGGAAATTAAATTGTATACTTATAAGCCTATATTCAATAAAAAACTTTCATGAGAAGTAAAAATATATCTTAAACACTTTTTAAATTGTGGGGAGGCAGATAAAACTTGGAAGTGTATAACTTTAGGTGCTTAAGGAGAAAACTCAATAATCTTAGCTTTCATGTGATGAAAGTGGAAAAAGCTGAGAAAATTATAGAAGAAGAAAATTAAAAATTTGATAACATAAACCAATGAGGTAGAAGAAACAATAGGGAAAAATCAAATAAAATTAGAAGTTAATTCTTTGAAAAGTTAAGTAAAGCTGACAAACCCAAGAAAGATTATTAGAACAGTTTAACCCTTTTGTATAATTTAATAAATTGCTCTCTTTTATTTTTAAAATTTATAATACAAATGTGTGAATATGGACAAAATGTATATCTGTTCAAATGTGTACACATATGTATAAGCATACACACACACACACACACAAACACACAATATGTGGTTGAGAAACAAATATATTGAGAAGTGGCTTTATTGTAGCTGACATGGATGACCTTATATATTTGTTATCAATTTAAATGGTAAGAACACTTAAAATCTACTGTCCATGGAACTTTCAAAACACTCCCAAAGGTGTATATAACAACTAGATAACTACCTATTGATGGCTTGGCAAAGTGGGAAGAAAGTGTGTGAAGGAATGGGTAAAACTTTAACAATACTTGAGCCCAGAGAACCAAATACAAGCAGGTGAGGAGAAAACATCAACAACCACAGGCCTACATGGTAGCAGCCCATATGTGGGAGGAACATGGAGGAAAGCCAAGAATATTTTACTGATCTAAGACAAGGAGAACTTCCAAGTAACAACCATACCTATTAGGGAGAGGTGATGATCCTTATGGCTTATATTAACAGTGTTCCCAAAGGCCTCATGCAATCATAAACTATGCTGTTGGAAGGTGACTGAATGATGGGGACAATATTTCTGACTTGGAGTGAGGTGAGATTTGGTTAGAAGAGGGGGGGTCAGTGGAGGTCTTGTCCAAAAAGACATATATCCTCCTTGACTTCTCCCTTCTCTCTCTGTGTCCTGGCCACCATGGTGTGAGCTGCTTTCTTCTATGGCGGCCCTTTTGTTATGCCATTTCTATGATCACATCTGTCAACTATGTACTAAAGCCTCTAGAAAACATAAATAAGATAAATCTTTCATTCTTTAAGTTATGGGTGTTGGATATTTTGTTTCAGTGATGAGAAAGCGGCTAAGACAGATTTAGGTGCCAAAGAAGTGCGGTGGTTGTAGTGGATGTACCTTAACATGTGGTTCAGAAGCCTTTAGAGCAAGCTTGTGGCAGGAATTTGGAAAGATCAGGGAATACTTGTTATGGTTTGTGTATAGTTGTCCCCCCAAAGTCTCATATAGTCATGGGGCAGCTTCTGGAGTTTGTGATTGGTTATTGTGTGTGTGGATGCTGCACTTGCCGTGGGGTAGGTAATTTGTATTGCAATGTAAGGAGGGGAGAGAGACTAGTTAGCTGCCACAGCTGCTGCATCTGCCTTTGCTTTTTGCTCTGTGTCACTGCTATGAACAGTTGTTCTCTACCACATGCCACTCTGTCTTGGAGCCTGTTGAATATGGACTGAAACCTCCATTGACTGTGAGCTAAATAAACTTTTTCTTCCTTCATTTTGGGGGTATTTTATCCCAGAAGTGAGAGAAGCATAACTGAGACAGAATTTGGTACTAGAAATTTGGGGGTCATTGCTTTGGTTAAACATGACCATGTAGATTAAAGCTTTTGGGAATAGCTTATGGGAAGAGATAGTAAAGGTGTACAGATCTCACCTACAAGAGAAGCACTGGAACAGCTTTGCCCATTCTGAATGAGAGATTCTGTTCAGAGCTCAGAAGACCAGAAAGCCAATGGAAATCCTGCTTGTAAAGACCAGGCTAGGGAGGTTTCTGCTGGGAAGAAGGACTGTATTGATTGTTGGACTCCAGATGGTATGTGTTAAGGCTTTGAAGAAAGTTTGTCTGAATTTTGCTCATGTCCAAAGACTGCCTGAGGTTGAGATTAAGCATGATGGACTGAGTAATCTTTCAGAAGAAACTTCGAAACATCCAAATATTGAGACAGTGGCATGGTATTGCAGGGAGCTTCTAGTCAGATTTATGTTGAAAATCAAGAGCATGCAGCACTGTAGGGTGATTTAAAATGTTGTGAGTTTGGCCTGAAAGGTAGCTCCAATAAAGCTATGGAATGCAGAGAGATAGAGTTGAGAGGATCTCCACTGCCAAAAAGGAACAAGATAATGTAAGGGATGACCTGAAGGCATCTCAAGAGGCAGCAGGTCCCTGCCATTTGCGGCTTCCAAATTGCAAAACCTCCAAATTTGCCTTGAGGAGAAAGCTTCAGAGCCCTGTGTTCCAGAAAGGCTGTGGCAGCCACACCAGGCTCCAGAATGGTGCCAGCATGGAGATTTATTCTTTAGAATCAGGGTCAAAGTGTTCAGTGATCCAAGAACTCAGTCCCTACATGTAAGAGAGAAGGAAGTATGGCTACTGCTCTACCTGTGAGCAGACCTTGGCATCATTCAGGTGGAATTGGTTTTAGGTGCTTGCAGAATGCAGGAGATCTGAGATTAAGAAGGCTTCTACCTATATTTCAGAATAAGGCATTTGAGGCCAGGCAACATGTCCCTGAGACTGCAGCATGTGTAGCAGAGAAGGAAAAGCTTAACATGCAGTGGAAACTCCAGAGGTTTGGAAAATCCAGGATATGGATCGTCTGAGGGAAACTGCAAGGAGGGAACAAGCCTGGTATAAGAGAGAAGCCATGGGAGTTATAATCATCAGAAGTGCCATAGGGGTAAAGCCATATGGAGCTCATAATTTGACACAGATTGCTTTGGCTGCTCCACATGGTACTATAGGACTTAATGTTTGCCCTCTGGATTTTGGACTCGCTTTGGTTCCAATGCTTGGTAATATGTCGCATGTATCTTTTGGAATGGTAATGTTTATCTTGTGCCAGTGAATGTTAGAATTTATTTTGTGTCATTGAATGTTGGAAATGTTTAACTTTTCATTTTTACAGGGACTCACAACTAAAAGTTTCCCTTAGGTATTGGAGGAGACTTGGGACTTGGACTTTTTTTTCTAGCCTCCCAAGTACTAGGATTACAGGTGCGTGCCACCATGCTCAGTCTCATTGACCATCTCAGCATGTCCCGTAGCCAGACCAGCACAGCAGGCAGGGATCACATGGCCCTTGTGTCTGCCTAAGAAGGTGCTTTAATTTGTTGAGTTATCTGATTGGCCCAGGTATTTGGACTTTTCAGCAATGCTGAAGCTGTTAGGAGTTTGGTAAATCTTAGAGATGCACTAAAATGATTTTTACACAAAGGGATGTATGTGCATGAGTCTTTGGTGGTCCAGGGGTGGAGTGTTGTGGTTTGTGTGTAGTTGTCCCCCAAAAGCCTCATGCAGTCATGGGGCAGACATCTAGAGTTTGTGATTAACTCATGATCCAGGGCAGGAATTATAGGTGTGGGTGCTACACTCAGCCTGGGGCAGACAGTCTGAATGGGCAAGGGAAACAGACTTGCTCTCTTGCTCCTTGCTGCTGCAATGAACTGCTGCTCTCTGCCATATGCCACTCTGCCTTGAAGCCAGCTGAGTATGGACTGAAACCTCCACTGATGGTGAGCTTAATAAGCCTTTCCTTCCTTCATTTTGGGTGTCAGGTATTTGCCCCAGAAGTGAGGGAAAAGCAATAAAACAGAATGCATATGGAGAAGCTCTAGAATGCTGAAAGCTAGGCTTGATGGGAGATTCTAGTTGGAATGTAGAAGAGCAGAGTGCTGAGGGAAGTGCAGACAGTAAACGCCAGGCTCAGGAGCTTCAGTTGGTAATATAGGCTCCATTGGCAGTTGCATATTCAAACGTGTGCATTATTCTCTGGCAGAAAAGTTTTCTACAGTTTGCTCATGCTCTGAGATTGTGCAGGGAACTGAGATTAAAAGTGGCCCACTAACTAATCTTGTAGAGGAAATTTCAAGGCACCCTGTAGCAGGGATATGACCAGAAGCTTTTAGCTATATCTACCATGAGATGCAGGCCAAAGGAGAAGAGCTTAATGATTTGAAAATTTTTTCTGGTGGCCAGAAAGAGAGAACTTTTAAAATTATTGCCTGTAAAATTTGGGCCTGTAAATCTGAGGCCATAGTCTTGGTTAAAAAGAGCTCGGTTACTGAAAAGATTAGTATTAAGAAGAAGCCAAGTATTTTAGATCAGGATGCGAGGAAAGATGACTTGAGGGCATGTGAGGAATCAGAAGATTGGTTGCTGATGCTTCACAGGATCAAGGGTGCAGAAGAGAATCTCATAGTGCCCTGCACTTTACATAGGACAATAAAAACTGCAACTAGGAAATTAATTCTCTGAAATTTGTTTTAAAGTGCCCAGCCATCCTGGCATTTAGAAGCCTCTGCAGCTGTCATCCAAGAGGAACTGGTTATTGCTGAAGTTGGTGGCGGTCCCTGGAATCATTCAAGTGGTGCTGATTTTACTGGCATTCAAGAATAATGCAAGACTCAAGGTGTCATGGAGGCAGAGGAAGGCCTGGGAGGCCAGACAGTTTGTCCCTGAGAGAGCAATGTGTGAAGCTGTAAGTGAAGCTGAAAGTGCAGAGGGAACCCACGAAGTTGGAGAAGCCAGGCACGTAGATTATCTGTGGATTGTCTGAAGAAAGCCACACGCAGCAAGTAAAGCCACCCCAAGAGAGAAGAGATGATGGCTACAGCTGGGAGTGCAGCAGAGGCAGGACCCGCACTGGAGTTCACACGTCATTGCCCCACGTTGCCCTGGGACCTTACATGGAATGACAAGATTTAATGTTTGCTCTACTGGGTTTTTGATTTTGCTTCAGCCCCACTCCTTTCTGTCCCTGTTCCTTCCTTTGGGAATAGGGATGTTTATCCTAGGCCATTGTATCTTAGCAATATCTAGCTTTATTTTGATTTTTACAGGAATTTGCAGATAGGAATTTTCCTAGAGTCTCAGGGGAGACTTTGTACATGGACTTTCAGCAATTCTGGAACTGTCAAAACCCTGGAAACTCTAAGAGATAGATTAAATGCATTTTGCATGAAGAGATTCTCATAAGTCTTTTGGGGATCAGGGGCAAGTGGTTTGGTTCAAATCAATGCTATCTCCCCCAAATCCTCATGTGTGTATAGATATGGTTTTTCAAGGTGATTGAATCAGGGGGGCAATGTTGCTAATTTGCAGCTCAGAGGTGAGGTCTGATCGGAGAAGTATGTCCCTGGATGTCTGACTGGAGGGGTGTATTGCCCGCCCTGGCTCTTCTTTTTTCTTTCCGCTTCTTTATTGCCGCAGTGTAAGCAATTCTCCTTCATGGTGGGCCCTTCCACGGTGCCACTTCTGTGTTTGAACTCATCACATGGACTGAGATCTCTAAAAAAGATGAACCTAAACAAACCCTTTATCCTGTAAGTGGTGGGTGTCAGATATTTTGTTCTGGTAATGAGAAAGTGAATAAGACAGTAGTCAGTTTGCAAATTTAGCCTCCAAAAATGGAAGAGCTTTGCCAAGTTCAGGAGCATATCCCTTTAGCAAGGTCATGACACAATCATAGCTCGAATACACATACCTATTTCTTCTTGTTTTGTCCTTTGAAAGGGAAACAATGAGCAGCCCGGGAACTGTGCAGCATCCTAGTATCCAAGTTGTGTTATATTATTACTAGTATGTGTTTGCATCACATAACATTTACATTCTTTGCGTGGAGTTGGTACAGGTACAGAACACATCTTAATTCCTTCTTTCATCCCTTTTCTTCTCTTCTCTCCTCATTCTCTCCTCATTACTCCTATGTGGGAATATCTACCTCCCTACTTCCTCTCATCTACCTTTTATTTTGATCTTTATTTATATTTTGAGTTTCTCATTTAAGAAAAATTTTGTGACATTTGAGTTTTGGTGTCTGATTTATTTCACTTTTCATCAAAGCCCCAAAGCACATTGTTTTCTTACAAATCACTCAAGTTTATCTTTCTTTATGACAGAGTCCTACATATTGTATGAGAACATTATATTTTCTTTGTCCCTTCATCTGTTGGTTACTTAGTTGAGCATGAAGAGTAACTGTCTAAACATGCTAGGTGAGACAGTGTAGGAGGCCATTGGCTTAGTCTAGTGGCAGGCGTGGTGGCTGGATTGAGTGGCAGTGGTGTAGATGGAGAGAGACAAGTGGTTATGAGCTGTGTGTGGGAGGAGAATTGTTGAGGTATGATGACCTATTTGGTGTAGGTATTGTGATGAGAAGGAGAAATCAGCCTCATGTCAGGTGTTGTTCCGGAAATGGCACAGTACTTTTAGGAGATTGCAAGTCTGCTTGCCCCTGGTGGGTGGGGCCTTGACAAACAAACAACCTTGAATCACCCAGGCTGCCAGGAAGCAGTTTCTACAGCGAAGAACACAATATTTCATTGAGACATAGAAGTGGAGAGGTGTTCTAGGAGAAGACAGAAGGGCAGGGCATGGTTACAGTGGAATTGGGGTTCTGGGAGACTCAGAGGGAGGACTGACTAAGCACACTGGTTAGAGAAGAGAGTATGGGAATCATATGCATGAGGAAAGCAGTTCGGTGTTACCTAGTACTTCTGCTTGGAACACGGTCTTCAGAAGGGGCCCTTGGAGCACTCATGCTCTCTGGATCATTTCCCTTTGGGCTTCTCCAGACTCACATCTTCTACTGTTATTTTACATTCTGATTTTCTGCCCTGTCATTCTTTAATGAGTCCTTTACAGTTCCATACCCTAAAGCACACCACAAACTTCTTGAAGGTGGAAAATCAGAATCCATTGATGTGGTCTATCAACCATTCAGTCAACCCACAATCAATCAACCAATCATCTCATAGCATAAATAAAATACAAGGCAGGATGATAGAAAAATTGCCATCTAGTACTGACTGCTATTTAGTTGAAGGAACTCCATCTTTACCATATCATTTTAAATGTTTTCTTCTAAGAATTCTTTAAATATGCACTTCATCAAGTATCCTTTCACAAGAATTGTTTCATTTGACTGCAAGAGGTCAATATGGTAGATAGGACTTGTGTAGAGCCTGCTTTATAGTAGAGAATGCCAGTGGATGGACAGCAAAATTAAGTACTTTATTAAAACCTCATCAAGCCAATGCATGGGAAGTCCAGACCAGAAGCCAGGCTTTCTCATTCTGGGTTTTCTGTTCTTTACATAGTGTCTAATACGGTTGTTTTAAAACTTAAAACACTCTGAAAATTACCAAGCACTACTGACCTTCAGTCCCCCTAAATTAGGATTTTATCCGACTTTCTGTGCCCATGCCACATTGCCCAGCAGGTATGCCATGCTTGGCTGTCCTCAGTAGGCAACTGCAGCCCGAGGGTGCTCTTCAGCCTCACGGTGCTGGTGTTATGGGGACTTGCCCATGCTCTCTGAGGAGCTCTCATTCTCTAAAGAGACTACAGTTACACTAGAATGGAGTAAGCCTATACTTTAATCCGTGTGTATACAGGAATCCGCAAAGCCCGTGTGTGAGCTGTGATGCTTACTATGCCAACTCTATTTCCACGTCACCTCTAAACACCATCTTGGTTCTGAAGCAGTTGCTGTTTATGATTTACGTGAACTTAGGCAAGTTACTTGCTTCACGGAAGAGTCACGTTCCTTACTTTTAAATTATGAACAAAAGTACTCAACTTCATTATTTTGTGTGTGTGCATTAGGTCAAAAACAACACACAAATACGTTTCCATCTACATGAAGTGGTCTTATGGTAACCTGCCACGATAGGCATTCATTCAGTGGGCATACGAGTGTACAAAGAAGATTCAAAGACATTCACACAACATCCTAGAGAAGGGCTGTTTATACAATGTGGATTAGATGCTGGCATGCAAGGACCACTGAGCAAGTGTGTTTGGTGGTGAGATGTCACGTTTGCAATCAGACCTTTCACTTATTGGGCTGCTCAGTGGAGCAAGATGTTCCTGTTCCTAAAGGTTCACTAGCCATGCACCTCCCCACCTCTCAAAAACTACATATATGGTAACTTGCCCTTACATCCTAGGTGCCTGTTGGCTGATTGGCTTAGCCATGAGGAGTCTACCCTTGGTCTTTGTGGTCCTATTTTTGCTGTCTTATGTTCCATCAGGTAAAAATTGATTCTTTCCCCTGTGGAGTTAGGAACAGCGAAAGGAAAGGGGTGTGTAGTCTTGTGAGTGCAAGGAAGGCAATACTGAGATAAAGGAAGCTGAGCAGGGCAATATGAAGGGGGTGGGGATGCTCTTGGCAGGTCCTGCAGATGGGGAGAAGATGTTGAGAACATAAAACAGCAGGTGGTTCTCTCCAGATAAAGGCTGTGTCTTGGTTAGGGTTTTGAAATTCTGTGAGGGTTGTAGGCAAGGTTGGACTAATATTTTCAGAAATGGAGCAGAGCAAGTGGATAATACCTTAGAGGACAGTTAGGACTTGGGGGTGGCAGGGAGCTTGTTCTTTGAAGACTCTTGGACCTTGGCTTCCCTAGTCAGCTGTCCATGAAGTTTTCTCATCGAGAAGCCATGGCAAATCTGCAAATGGAGTTGATTGTTAAAATGCATTTGATTAACGTAACACAACTGGACAGGATGGCCCATCCATTTGAAGAGAAGGAATTTCTGTTCTCTAGACAGAAGAAAGTAACTTGATGGTGGTGAGGAGAGACCACTTACATCACTGAAGTGGAGATTCTCAAGTGTG
Source organism: Capromys pilorides (assembly GCA_004027915.1). Taxonomy (NCBI): domain Eukaryota; kingdom Metazoa; phylum Chordata; class Mammalia; order Rodentia; family Capromyidae; genus Capromys; species Capromys pilorides. The sequence goes on from PVKN010011951.1 coordinate 10,883, forward strand.
TAGTTTGTGGAGCCTGCAGGAAGTTTCCACCTCCTGTCTCAAAACTTCTTATTCAAAAGATGTCACCTAATGGCCACACATGGACACAGATGAACAGCTGCTGGTGCTGTTTTGTGGGAGGGGACCTTGGCATACTTCGCATGGTGTCTCTCCTGGGTTCCTTTGTCTCTAGAGGCCCACAGAGCTGATAGAGCACAGCTGGCAAGTTTATTTGCTATTGGCCTTGGGTCATATCACATTGGTTATATTCACACACTGATTACTTTCATACTACAAAGACTCAATCAATCCATGGTCCCATGGGGACAGGTGGTAGAGAGACTAATAAGGATTAGCACACAAAACAAGGGTGATTCAGGGCCACCCTCATCCTCACAAACCTCCTTCTTTCCTCTCCTTTCCCTCCAGTTTTCAGAGACATCTATGTCTTAATATCTTGGAAAATTACTAGCAAGATATTTAGATATGTGTTCCAGATATTTCAAACCATTTCATACTCATTATCTGATAAGATTCTTATAAGTACCATATATATAAGTGAGCCATGACAGATATATGAGGCCTTTAGTGGAAAAACATAAAACATCAGGGGAATACAGGGCTAGAACCATGATCTTCCGAACTTCTAGTTCAGTTATCTTTCTTTCTTTATGCTAGCACTTTAATAATTATAAATTCTCTTGGTTATCCAAAGTGGACCCTATGACATCTCCTGCTGAGAGGTCTCTCAGACTCCTCAGACTTTGCCACCATCTGCATGGTCTTTCCTTAGAAGAGAGTCCTGAACTGACTCTTCTCGGATTTGTTATCTACATATAATTGATTAGTAATGATGGCCCATGGGAACCAGTAGTAGGACCCTTGGAAAACAATGTAGAAGTAGCTAGAAAGGAGGCATACAGCCATAAAGCAGCTTGGATATCTTTGATTATATTGCTTTCTTTTTTTTTTAAATTTTATTTATTTATTTATTTGTTTGCTTATTGTGTTTGTTTGTTTCTTTTTTATTTATTCATTTTGTGGCTGGCTCAGCCTGCCCTGGTGGTGGTGCGGGCGCAGCATGTGGTGCCGGGGATCGAACTACAGTCCCCGCAGTTGCCTGAGCCCTCCTAAGCAGGCACTTTAGACCACTGAACCATCTCGCCGGCCTGATTATATTGCTTTCTTATTAAAAAACTATAGGAACTGGGCATGGTGGCACATGCCTGTAATCCCAGCACTTGGGAGGCTGAGACAGGAGGATCGGTGCAAGTTTGAGACCAGCCTGGGCTACAAAAGAGAGCTCAAGGCCAGCCTGAACAGCATAGTGAGACCCTGTCTCAAAAAGACAAAAAAAAAAAAAAAAAAAAAAAAAAAAAAAAAAAAAAAAAAAAAAAAAGAAAAAAAAAACCCCACAACTATAAAGAATAGCCCCATGCTTGATCCATGCTTAGCAATGTGACCCTACATGACACTCATGTGAATTAATCTTTGTTTCTGTTGACAGTTAGAAGTGGACCAAATAATTACATAAAACAAGCCTTTTCTACATGCTGGAGACTAAAAGGTTCTTGCAAGAGACAATGTGATAAAAAAGAAATATATCATATTTTGTGTGATTCTTCCCTACTGTGCTGCCTAGATTCAAAAGACATGCCCGTCCTGGTCGGATAGCTGTGATAGTCTGAGGGTGCCTGCTGGGTAGATCCTTTTAAGGATCCTTTCATCTCATTAAAATGTTGCTTTCAGTCTATCAGCATTTGTGTCCACCGTGTTTCCTCTTATTGTCTTTGCTATAAAAATACCTTTTTAATTAAACTCTTTAGCTGCCACATTTTTTCTTTTTATTAATTTATTATTCATCAAATATATCTTTTCTTTTTGTCTTTTTGAGATTAGATCTCACTATGCAGTTCTGGCTGGCTTTGAACTTACTTTGTAGCCCAGGTTGGATTCAAACTCACAATGGTCCTCCTTCCTCAATCCCCCAAAATGCTGGAATTAGAAAATGCTCCAAAGGAAAGAGAAACTGGAATGGGGTAAAGGAGAAAAAAATACATATACACATACTAGTGATGGTTAAGATAGCTGCATTACCAGGTGTTACTATTTCATTGAAAGGAAAGTTATATGACTATATTGCTTGATTGGTTTTTCGTGTCTCTATTGTTCATTATGAGCAGCTACTTTGAAGATAACAATGTGTACTGTACTGAACACTGTTGATCTCTGACAGTTTTGCTTGGAAATTGCACACAGGCATGTGCCACCACACCTAAGCCAAAGATATTTTAAGAACATTGAAGTTCAAGAAGTTTTATGCCTTGAGATACAGATAGAAAATGGTAGAAATCGAGTAAACATCGGATGGTTTTACACATTTCGCACACCTATGTAACAAACATCCAAGCCAAGAAAAGAACACAATCACACTGTAGGTGCTGCAGTCACTCTCTCAGGAAGGACATTCTCTAGGCTGCCAGTCTGAAAGCAAAGTCATGACATTTGTTTCAACTTTATATCAATTCAAGTTTATATCAGTTGTGCTTTACCACTCTTAGTTATACATACAATGGAAATAGTTCTTCTGCTATTCTGCTCTAGGAGAAAATATTTATAATTTATAGGTTTTGGCTCTCACAAATAGTGATGTTTGTGCCCATTACTATACTATTTTTTTTTCTCAGGTTTGGGGCCTGAGAATGCATTGTGCTTCTTCTCTTTGTCATTTTGTATAGCACTGTCTTCTGATCTTTGATGTAGAGCTTCAGTAGAATTCTTACCTTAATACCAGGTCTGGATCAGCCAAGTTCGATGTCATCCAGGTGGGTATGCCTTGGATCTGACTGCTGTGCTCCATTTCTTCCTGCTGAAGTCCATGGAGGTGAACCTGCTGTGCCCCTCTGGCAAGATGCTCTGCTCCTGGATCAGCTGGGTGGGTCTTGCCTCTAGTCTCTCTGCAGGGAGTTCTGCTGCAGGGTTCCACAGTGGGTCTGTCTGATGGATGAAGTTCCACTCATACGCTGGGCCTGGGCTCTGGCTCAAATGGAACTCTGGAAGGCCCTAGGTGGTCTCACTCACACAGCAGGCCTGGGATGTGGCTCAAATGAAGCTCCTTCAGGACACAGGCAGTCCTACTCACATGCCAGGCCTGGGTGCTAAGTCAAATCTCCACATGATTTTTGTAATTTAGTTCTTGCTATGCACTTTGGACTTAGATTGTTGTTGATTTCCTTGCAATGCCTCATTATATTATATATTTGAGACAACCCTATTTTTCTTATGTGGGCATCCACAGCTTAAAACCTCCCTCTTAAAAGTGGTTTTGTGCCTTATAGGATTTGGTATGTTATGCTATTGCTTGACAGAGACCACCGTACAGTGACTTTGAGAAGGACTTAATATTAGTCAATTGCCTTCTTGTGTTTATGTGTGAATTTGTCCAAGGCTTAAGCTTTGTCTAGAAATGGGCAGTGGGCTCATAGTAAATCAACCTCTATGAGTCGCTCATCCCCACTGAGGTCTGTATTGGCATGTAATGTTGGGACACCTCAAAGGACAAGATAAAGCCACAGCTGAAGACATTTGGCTCCACCCTCAATTAGCTAGATAAAGACTGTAGCTGTCACATCTCACTCCTGTGGTGAAGGCCTGCTTGGTGATACCATAATTTTCCTAAATTAACATAATATATTATTCAGAGAAGTCCTTGAAGGATTCTCAATTTCTGTCTACATTTTTTGGTGTTCCCCTTTTTTGTTTGAGAAATTAATAAATACGGGCCACCCAGAGAAGTCTTTTTTTTTTTTTTTTTTTTTTTGTCTAAACCCCCAGAATATCTCAAATTTTGTGAGGGTTTTTGATCCTCATGGGCCCTGAAATGACACCATTTGTCTGATTTATTTAAGTTATTGCTGTCCATTTGTTTGAGAGATTGAGGGCCTGATCAGTCCACAGTAACTAAAGGATATCATTAATTTGATAGCCACTGCCACTTGATTTTAGGATTGTCTTAGTTTCTCTTCTTTCATTGCTGGGACAAATACCTGACACTCAAAATGAAGGAAGGAAAGGTTTATTTAACTCACAGTTGCTGGAGGTTTCAGTCCATGCTCAGCTGGACCCAAGGCAGAGAGGCACAATGCAGAGACCAGCAGTTCATGGTGGCAGAACACCAAAAAAATGGTGACAGAGGCAACCAACCAACCAGGGCAACAAAGAGCAACAGCATCCATCTGTCTTTCTGCCTCTCTTCATATTACATTCAGATTCTCTGTCTTAGGATATCCACCCTAGACCACACCCATAGTCCCAGCAGTACTCAGACCCATAAGCCCATCAGTACTAAAACACATAACCCCAGTGGATCATGAGTCAAGTCTCAAACTCTAGAAGTCCCCTCCCCCTATGATTGCATGAGGCTTTAGGGGGACAACTAGACGTAAACCACAACATTCCACCTCTGGACCCCCAAAGTCTCATACACATTCCTTTGTGCAAAAGACATTTTAGTCCATCTGGAAGAGTTGCCAAAGTCCCAACAGTTTCAGCATTGCTGAAAAGTCCAAGTCCCAACTCTCCTCCAAGATCTAAGGCAAACTCTCAACTGTGAGCCCCTGTACAATAGAAAAGTTAAACACACTCAACATTCAAAGACATAAAATAAACTTTACCATTCGAAAAGTTGCAAGCAACAGGGTAATATAAAACACTGGGGCCAACATAAGTCCAAAACCCAGCAGGACAAACATCAAATCCCATAGCTCCAAATAGAGCATACAAAACAGTCTGTACTGAGTTGTGAACTCCATGCAGCTCCACCCCTATGGCACTCTTGGTGTTAGTTCCCATGGCTTTTCTCTTAGACCAGCTTTGGTCCCTCTTTGCAGTTTCCCTTAGACGATACACGTTTCTGGCTTTTCCAAACTTCTGGAGTTTCCACTGAATAGGCTTCTCACTCTCTGCTTCACACACTTCACTCTCAGGGGCACACTGCCTGGCCCCCCAGGCCTCCTTCTGAAATTGAGATGGAAGCCTTCTTAACTTAACAACTCTTGCATTCTGAATGCACCTAAAACCAATGCCACGTGGATGATGCCAAAGTCTGATGCCAGATAGAGTAGTAGCCAGGCTTCCTTCTCTCTTAGTTGTAGGGGTGGAGTGCCTGGATTGATGAATATTCTTACCTTGATTTTGAGGAACAAATTCTCCATGCCAGTGCCATTTTGGAGCATGGTTTGGCCACTGCTGCCATTCTGGTACCTGGGTCTCTGTGGCTTACTTCTCAAGGCAAAGTCTCTCTCCTTTGCACTTCTGGGGCTGCAAAGGGTGGAGAGCTGCCGCTTCTTGTGATGCCTTCAGGCCATCCTTTTGATTCTCTGGTTCCTTCCCAGCAATGGAGATCCTTTTAGCTTTATCTTTGCAGTCCACAGCTCTCCTGCTGCTTCCTTCCTGGCCAAACACAATATTTTAAATCATCCTGCTTGGCTCTTTGCCCTTGATTTTCAACATAAATCTGGCTAAAAATTGCCAATAACAACCATGCCATTGCTCCAATAGTTTGCTGCTTTGAAATATCTCTTGAAAGATTAATCAGTCGGCCATGCTTAATCTCAGTCTTAGTCAAAGTCTCTGGGAGCAAGCAAAATTCTGACAGACTTTCAGCCAAGCCCTAGCACAAATCATCTGGAGTCCAACAACCAATGTTGTCCTTTTTCCCAGCAGAAGCTCCCTCAACCTTGTCTTTACAGGCAGGCCTTCTGGTCTAAACTCTGACCAAAATCTTCCCTAAAGAACAGCTGAAGCTTTTCTAGCTCTTCACAAGTAGAGAACCTCTCCAAACTTTTCCTATCTCTCCCCATAAGCCATTCCCAAAAACTTGTAATCCACGTGGTCAGGTTAGTCACAACAATGACCCCACTTCTCTGGTACCAAATTCTGTCTTAGCTACTCTTCTCTCATTGCTGGGACAAATACCTGACACCCAAAGTGAAGGAAGGAAAGGTTTATTTAGCTTACAGTTAGTGGAGGTTTCAGTCCATGCTCAGCTGGATCCAAGGCAGAGAGGCACAATGCCGAGGCCAGCAGTTCATGGTGGTGGAACAGCAACAAAATGGTGACAGAAGCAACTGACCAACCAGAGCAACAAAGAACAACAGCATCCATCTGTCTTTCTGTCTCTCTCTATATTACATTCAGGCTCTTTGCCTTAGGATATCCACTTTAGACCATACCTGTAGTCCCAGCGTTACTCAGACCCATAATCCCATCAGTACTAAAACACATAATCCCAGTGGATCATGAGTCAAGTCTCAAACTCTGGAAGTCCCCACCTCATGATTGCATGAGGCTTTGGGGAGACAACTAGGCATAAAATATAACAAGGATATTTAAAATATTTTCTTTTTTTTCTGTGACTCATTGATTATTCAAGAGTGTATAATACAATGTTCTTGTGCTTGTGCAGCTTCTGTAATTTTCTTTGTTGTTAATTTGTAATTTTATTCTACTGTGATCTGATAGTATACAGGAGATTATTCAATTTTTGTATTTATTTAAGCATGATTTTTGGCCTAATATGTTGTCTATTTTAGGAGAAAGTTTCATGTCATCCTCAGAAAAATATATGTTCTGCAGCTGTCAGATGAAATATCCTGTAGATATCAGATAGGTCCATTTGTTCAACAATGTCGTTGAACTCTGATAATTCTTTATTAATTTTTTTCAGTCTTATTGGACAGACTCTGTCACAGTGGTATAACAAGTCCCCAGTCATTATGAATTTATTGTTATTTATCTCACTTTCATGTCAAGTAGTGTTTGCTGTATGAAATTTGGTGTGCTAGGACTTAGGACATATATTTATAACTGTTCTCTCCTAGTATTGAACTGCTTCATTTACCAATATGTGGTAACTTTCTTTATCTATTCTGACCTGTCTTGGTTGAAGTTCACTTTTTCTGAGATTAGGATATCTACTCCTGCTTGCTTTTGTTTTCTTTTTTCATGGAGTATCATTTTCTACTTTCTTTTTTATTTTATTAAGAAACCCAGGGTTGGAGAAATATTTCAGTAATCTGCACACCTGCCTAGAAAACTCAAGGATCCAGATTCAATTCCCTGTACCACATACTGTGCTGGTCCTGGAACTTGCAGTTTGCTGTGCTGACTACCAAAACCGGGAGTGGTGGCCCATTCCTGTAATCCCAGAACTGGGGAGGTTGAGACAGGAGGATCAGTACAAGTCTGACCTGCATAGCAAGGCCATGTACCAAATACGTAAGTAAGTAAATGATAGAAAATAAAACCTGCAAAATTTCATAACAAATTAATAGAATAAATAACAATGGTTAATATATTGTGTACATGTAGGGCTGGCCAGACATCTTAGCAGACTAAAGCATCTGCTTAGGCAGGAGCAGGGACTGGGGTTCAGTTCCTGGTGTGTTGTGCCAGCCCCGCCCCTTGGGCATGCTGAGACCGAGATTGAAACTGAGCATGGTGGCATGTGCCTGTAATCCCAGCACTTGGGAGGCTGAAAACAGGAGGATCACTACAAGTCTGATCTGTATAGTGAGACCCTATACTAAATACATAAAAAAAGTTGTGTATGTGTATGTTCAAAATAGCTACGTTCTCAGAGACAAAAAAGATTCTCTCTTACAAAGAAGAAACAGATAATAGTACAAAAAATTTCAATGAATGAAAAGAAACTAGAGGTATAAATTGAATCAATTAGCATATATGTTAAATAATTTAAATCTATGTGTTACATTTTGGATGAAGCATGTCTCTTGTAGGCAACGTACAGATCTATTTAGTTATGTTCTATTTTCCAGTGATATGATTTTGGTTTCGATGAGACAAAAGAAAATCCATTTTAAGGGAGGGTCACTTGCTTAAACTTTAGGTAAACTCTCTCCCTCCCACCTCTAATGTAGCTAACTATAAACTCACTTAGAGAAAATCAGGACCATAAAATAAGAACAGAAAGATAGTGACGGAAAAACTGTCAGAGAAAAGGTGCCCTCAAACCTTCACAAGACCACACTCATGTTAGCTGGCATGAAAGGAGTGGTTTATTGATGGCAACTAGCATGTGCTGGGCTGCTCCCCGGACCTGAACAGCAGCAACGGCTGGGGAGGCAGGCACTTTATAGAGCAATGAGCATGTGGGAATGGGGGAAGGTGAGTCATAAAGTGTCCTTCACTGGGCCATAGTGTTCTGGGCAGGCAGGAATGGGGAAGGAGCATCAGAAAGTGTCCCTGGCTGGGCCAAGGAATTTTGGGCACGAAGTGCAGAGCTTTTGAAGCAAGCTGAAACAAAGCTATAAGCATGAGCAGCTGGATACAGACAATCAAGGTGAAATCTCTGCAGCACAGTTGCGGTTGGGGAATCCAGGAACATCAGAAGTGGTACAGGGGAAGGGGGTCCATGGTTGAGTGCCTTACCAGGACAATGTAGGGAATAGGGTGAATATTAAACCACATTGTCCATGACAGGCAGATGATCAACAATGTCTGGGAAATGTAAACCTTGTGGCAATTGTGTGACATTCTTACAAAATTTCTGAAACTATTGTAATATGGTTACTGTGGAAACCTGCAAAATAAATAACCTGAAAATTAAGTTGAGGCTGTTACCAATAAGTTGTAAATTCTGACCCCAAAGCAGGGCATTGGTCACAAGCTGGCAATAAAAGATTCCTTGTTCCTCTCCACTTCTCTCTTTTATCTTTGCTCGCTATCGTCTGTCCTTTGATTTACCAGGAGCTATTGTCTTCCACTTCAACCCATTTGGTTTAATTATATGGGATCCAGGAACTGTATTATAAGGAGAAAATTCTTACAGGTTATAACAGCAAGCACAGATCTAACCGTACATCAGTAATGAATTTTAAAACTCATTTTTACAATTTTATTTATTTTTCATTTGTGTATTTGGTACAGGGTCTCACTATGCAGCTCATACTCATAGTGATCCTCCTGTGCCAGCCTCTCCAGTGCTGGGATTACAAGTGTGCTCCACCACACCTGGACTCAGTGCGGCTCAGTGTGGCCTGGGGTGGGTGGGGCCAGTGCAGCATTCAGGACCAAGGATCGAAGACAATTTTTATTCTTTCAAAAAATGTTTTATTTTATTTATTTATTTTGTACATGTTCTCACTATGCAACTTGGACTCACAGTGACCTCAGCTTCCCCAGCAGTGGGATTACAGCTGTGTGCCACCATGCCCTAGTGTGCCTGGCATTCTGGGGCAGCACATCATGCAATACTGAGGATCGAACCTGGGTCTATGTGCTTACCAGGCAGGTGCTTAGACCACCAAGCTATTTCCCCTGTTGACAATTTCATTCTTCTATCAATGGCCCTTACTGACTATACTATACATTATGCTATTATGGAATGGAAAGAGAAAGTGGAAAAAATGTAGTGAGTCAGTAGGAGAGAGAGAAATACTAAGAGAAATGTTAGTAGATGAAAAATAGATTGGGCTCTATTGAAATAGTGCTATAGTTAGAGTAAGGTTTGTGAGACTATTTGTGGAGATGGGAGGTTGAATGCAGAAAGAAGAATAGCTAGAGATTGAGGGAAAGTGCAAATTTGTTGGACCCTGGTAATATACAGTGCTTCTGTACTGCACAGATTTAATTTGTTGCATGATTCAGGGGGAAGAATCATCACCCATTGTGGAGTTAGTGAATGGAAACACAATTTTATCAAATGCTTCAGATAGGGAACTAAATTATTCATGAACAGAAGTGTTTGTGAACCAAGTTAATACTGTATTTGTGGCTTGTTTTGTTTAGATCCTCTAAATGTGATTCTGTTAAGTGCCACCCTGACATGATGTCTTAGTTACTTTCTCATCACTGAGACAATACTCAACATCTAGAGCTTTAAGGCAAAAGGCTTTATTTGGCTCACAATTCATAGAGGTTTCAGTCCATAGTCAACTGGCTCCAGTGCAGTGCAACATGACAGAGGAGAAAAAGGTCATGGGATAGTGGTGGGAAGCAGAGAGAGAAGAGGGTTGAGAGAGTGAGATACCAACTGGCCCAACTCATAGGACCAGGCCTTGCCTCTGAACATCATATTTAGCTATAAACTCAGCAGTAATCCTAAATTACAAGTGATACAGAATTTCACTTAAGAAAGTAATATGAATTTTGTAGTACTTGCAATACATAGTACTTCCAATCAGTTGTTCATATTACCACATATGTGAATGTAAAATTGGAAGAAGAAAAAAAGAAATAAATGCATAAGAAATTCAGAAGGTAAAAATAGAAGCAATTGAAAGAAATAGATGAAACAAATTAAAACATTAAC
>PVKN010011952.1:0-21069 GCA_004027915.1 Capromys pilorides
CTGCCCTGTGCCTACCTGCGTTTGTCCCTGCTCTTGCGGGAGGTCATAGGGCTCTAACGGCAGCCTTCACTCTCAGCTCTGCCTCTCAGGCCTACCACTTCTCGCACTGTGCCACCTGGGCTTTGCGAGCCAGTCCCTGTTCTGGCTTGGAAGTGGGCCGTTCTTCCCTGCAGTACTCTCTCTTGTCAGCTCTGAGCCTTCCAAGTGCAGACGCAGTTGGCAGCAGCAAATGTGCCGCTGTCCACCCACCGCTGCTCATCCTTACTGTTGTAACTTCCAGGCGCGTTGCCAGGGGAGCGCAAGTTCTGGGCCTGCCTCGAGTGCTGCGAGCTGGATGTGCACCGCCTTCCCTCCCCCTGGGCAGCAGCTGGTGCCTCCCCCTTCCCTCCTGTGCAGCTCTTGACTCCAGTTTAAGGAAATAACAGTCCTTTGGTGCCTCTGCCGGGAAGGCTCTCCACTTACTGAGGGACACCGTTTATCAATTGCCTGTCATGCACATCCTCTCCACCGTGTCTTTTAATCCTCACATCACCTCTGGGAAGCAGGCACAGAGTCAGAAAAGCCTGCGTTTAGTGCCGCTGCTGCCTTTCCCCAGCTGTGTGACTGGAAGTACCTCCAGGTGACCTCTCTGATTTTTATTTTCCAATCATATAATGAAGATAGCAATGTCCTCTCTACAGTGTGGTGAAATTGAAGTAGGTTGTCGATGTTACCTTGGCAGGTAGCCTGGGCCTAATAGATGCTGTGAAGAATGTGATCCGTGTAAATTCAAAGTTTTGAAATCTATTTCTCTTCTTGCCCTTTATTAGAAAAAATACTATGTTAGTGCCAGAGCACCATGAAATAGAAATTGGAGTCCTGAGTTGCTTTGGCAGTGAGCTATGCAATTAAATTCCAAGGCTAATAATAAAAAAAAATTATTACAATGTGATAGCTAATATTGTTGAGTACCCACTCTATCGTCACTGTGTGCTAGGCAATTAGGCAATTGGCACCCATTCTGTGATCTTTTTTAATGGTTTTCACTAAAAGTCAATCATTTGTGCTCTCCATAGTTTTGCTGTTTTTTTGTAGCACAAATACTATTATTCTACCTAACAATTTTCTTTAAAATCAACTCACCTTATTTAAATAAATGTGTTTTAAAGTGCAAGTTGTTACTACCCTGGTAGATGGAAAGCTAGCTAGCATCACTGACCATAAATAGAAGATGACTAGAGGAATACATGCAGTTAAAGTCATGTTGGCAACTTCCAACCAGGTATTGCTCCGGAGCTGAGGCCCAATCTCTGTTAAAAAGGGGATTAGCAAGTATTACAGACGCCTTTGTGGTATACCGGAACCAAGCAAGCACTGTTTGCTTACTGGAACAACTGAAAGGACCCGAGAAAAGAACACCATTCTCCCGTCACTTAGTGTCCTGTCCATATGCCATCTAAATAATTTCATAAGTCTTCATTTCTGGCTGAGAGAAACACTGCCATGCAATAGCTGGTAAGGAGGTCTTAGTCCTTTCTGCTGACGGGACTGCAGCAAAGGTCACCGAATCTGCCTAATGTTAAACATCTAATAAGTAGTATAAACAGGGTTCAACTTAGGGACGGAAACACAAGAGTAACGCTGACTCTCAGTCACCTCATGATGGGCCCTGCCCATGCATGTTTTATTAGCCTGAGTTTTCTATGACAAGTTCATAGTCACTGAACTCATGGAGTTGCCAAGGTTGTCAGCAGCTGAGAAACTGACCGCTCTGGGGAAGAAGTGGCAGTCCAGATGTCTAGAATTGGGCAGGAGGGGATCTTGGCCGTTGACACTGGGTGCTCACTACAGCTTTCACCCTGAGCTGTGACGGTACATCCTGTTGCCTCCCTAATTAAAGTGCTGCTAGTTGAGCTCAATGTAAGCGGGGAGGTGAGGGTAGAGGAAGCCCTAAAGAAGTACCAGGACCTGAGGTTTCCCAGGCATGCTGAGTCCATAGACTGTAGGAGAGCATTTCCCGCTGTAGAGACAGAACATGTTGGGCACTGGAGTGGTGGAACGAAAGTAAGCACAAATTCAGATCACAATTACGCCATTAGACTGTTTAGCATGATAAGCCCAGGAAAGTACTTAGCTTTGTGCATCTAAATTTTCTAACTAAGAAATGAGCTGGTGCCAGTATCAACTTTTAGGGTTGATTCGAAGATAAAGCGATCGAGGCATGACTACCTAGGGGCAGTCTGGCTGCTAATGAAGTGGTGGCTTTTCTCCCGTTCTGCCTCAGTTAGGCACATTTATATCTCCTTGAATCTTCCCCCACTTCCCACCTTGACTAGGTGGTGAAAATTTGTCTTGCACGTATTGGGATTGAAGTCCTCATTTCTCTCTGCGAGTGTGCTGGTAGCTGACACACCCAGTCGTGTCCCTTCTGTGGAGCTCTTCTCTTGGTGCAGAACAACCCCAGGACCATCCGTGACCCAGGCTCCCAGGGAGCTCTGCGGGGCCTTTCGCTGGGGCTGCCTCACAGCTAGTGTTTTCCTCCTGCTGCTCTGTGGACTGCCTCACCCATAGCTGTGACGACCGGGAGCACTTCCTGCACACAAATCCGTCTCAGGGATCGTTTCTCAGAGTCCGGCCTTAGTGGCATCTTCATGTATTGTTATGGTTTAGGTCTAAACTGTCCCCCAGAGTCTCCTGTGTTTGGAAGGTGACTGAATCAGTGGATTCAGCCACTAATGTGTCCCATAGTTGAATGTGCTGTTAGGAAGTGGGCCCCGATGGAGGCAGGTTGACCAGAGGGTGTGACGTGGAAGGGTGAACTGCTGTCCCTCACTCTTCTCTTTTCTCTCTGTTTCCTGGCTGCCATGGATGGAGCGGCTTTTCTTTGCTCTGCTTTGGAGCCAGCCAAGCATGGACTGAAACCATGATCCAAAATAAACCTCTCCTTTAAGTTGCGGGTGTCAGGTGTCTTGTCCTGGGGACAGGAAAGTGGTTAATACAGGTATAGTCTGGCATCCCAGCATTTGTTGCATGAACCTGCATCGTGTACACCGGACGTAGTACAGAAGAATCTGGAAGGCAAGTGGCCTAGGTGAGGATGTCATGCTCTGCTGCTTATAGCAGTGTGATCTTGTAGCAGCGGAAGAACCTCGGCTTTCTCATTCATAGTAGGAGCACCGTAATTGTCTCATAAGCTGTGGCAACTGAGATACCCTAGGACTAGAGGCTGGCACATAGCGACAGGCAGCAACCTTGGGTACCGAAGTAGCGTAGACTGCTAAACATCCCTACTCCATTTTCCCAGTCTCCTTGGATTCCTTGAAGTCACACTGTCCCAAGTCACCTACTTTTGCCAACATTTGTCCTCCATTCGCTTTGATGGCTCCCTCTCCTACTTCATCATCTATATTTAGACACGCTTCAGCTCCTGTCCCTTTCCTACTGCTTCTAGTTTCTTTTGCTGTTCTCCAAACTGCTAGTCAGGGACCAGCAGGCCCTCGAGTCCCTTGTGTGGAGGCCCTGTGGTAGGCACACTCATCTGTGAAGTGAGGTCTTCCGTGGGGGCAGGGATGGGGTGCCTGGTCATTTGCATGAATCATGGCAGTGATTCCCCTTTGGACTGCTCCAAAAGTCAGCGTGTCAAAGCTTCTGAATTGTGTTAGTCATTTTGTTTCAAGTTGTGCCCTTGATGAAGGGCACATGCCTGGTAATCTGGGCTATCGTCAAGGCTGATAACGCCGAAAAAGAAAGAGGAGGTAGAGAAATGGAAAGCCACAATATGGGGTTCTGTGGTGCATGGCACACTATGCCACTGAGCTGTATCCCCAGCCCCATATGGCAAGAGGCAGGGTAAAGGGGTTCTTCAGAATAATGAGAGAAATGTGCCGTTGTTCTCAGCACTTCGTATTTAGGCAGTTTTGATGGAAACCTTAAAACTCAACTGCTTATGTATAAAACTTCTAAGAAATCATAAAAACTAGAAATTATATACTGCTGTGGCAGTCACCGTATGTCACTGTCATAGAACATGTGTGATAACCAATAATAAAAAAGATTTATTTGGGTTTTGTTTCACAAGGTTCAGTCTGCCATCATTTGGCTCTGTTTCTTTGGACCTGTGGTGCCACAGGACATCGTGGTAGGAGCACTTGGTAGAGGAGGTCTGTTCATCTCATGGTGGCTGGGAACCAGAGAGAGAGAGAGAGAGAGAGAGAGAGAGAGAGAGAGAGAGAGAGAATGAGCTGGGGTCCCAGTATCCCCTTTAAGAGGCATGGCTCTCAGTGACGTTCCAAGAGGCCTCACCGGCAAGGGTTTCACCTCTTCCCAGGGGTGTCATAGGCTGGGTACCAGCCATGGCCTTCAACATGTAAGTCTGTGTAGGCCAGTCATGGTCCAAACTGCACTGCCAAGCAATCCTAAAGGGAAGAATAATTTCCGGTGCCTTCTAGCACAACAGAGCGACTACAGCTAACAGTTCTTTGTTCTATATTTCAAAATAGCTAAGAGAAAATATTTTGGCTATTGCTAATACAAAGCCATGGTAAATATTTGAGGTGATGGATATGCTGATTACCCTGACATAATTATCACATATTGTGCACATTTATGGAAATATCACACTGCCCATAAATAAGTAAAATTATTTTGCATCCGTTGTTGTTGAAAGCAAGACTTCTACCCATGTCCTGTGTTCTGGATTCAGTTGATCTGCAAGAAAATCAATGAAAAAAAAAATAGAATTCACAGGTTAAAATAAAAAGAGATGTGGTTCTAGGAAAATGAGAAGAGGAAAGGGGGCTGGAGAAGGAAAGATGCTTAAGAAAATGGTGAGGAGAGGAGGACGAGAAGCAAGCCTTCGTCAGTCATTCTGGAATGATTGGCACTTGCCAAATGCTGTCGTAGTCGTGAAAGCTGTGTGAAGTAGATGCTCTCCCACCTTACAGATAAAGAAACAAAGCCCTTCATCCCCAGCATGGCCTGTTGCTTGAACCCCGCCCCACTGGAAACGCTAGCTCTGAATGAGGAGGTGGGGCACTCATACCCAACTTTAAGGTGATCTATAATCAATCTCAATTTTCATCATGTCACCCTTGTGAGGTGCAGGGATAGTGCCCTAACTAACCAAGACCTGCCACACGAATGATCTTAATCTTTTCATGACATGATTCCATGAAAGCGTTGAGTGTGTACCCCTGTTCTCTAGTCCTCCTCCCATACCACATGTGTACAAGCCACATAGCCCCTTTTATTCAGAAAACTTTTAGAGCGTTTCAGTTAGTTTTCAGCCCTTTGTGTCCACATGAAGAAACCTACTTACAATCTACTTTCTGAATTTAAAAATCTAGGGCATAGGGTGGGTGAGTGTGCAATACTCGGGTGCCCAGGTAAGGCCACTCATGACCAGCCAGGAGCTGTCCCCTCACACGCACGGGCAGTTCTTGCTTACCCAAAGAGCCACAGCCCCTGACTTCTCATCTGATGACCTTTTATAATTGCAACAGAGACAGAAAAATACACAGAAGTTATTTTGAAGGAGAGAGTTTGGGAAAGAAATATAGATTCTTTCCCCGCCTCTGTCTTTGATTTTAAAAAGAATGGTAGCAGCTGAAATTTGTAACTTGCAGTTTTAGCGAATAACATTTTCCTGCTTAGGCAGACACAGCAGCCAAGGTTCCATCCTCTCGGTGTGTCATGCTGGCCCTGCCCCAGGGGCCACACTGATTGAGACTGGGTGTGGTGGCCTGCGCCTGTAATCCCAGCTGTTGGGAGGCTGAACACAGGTGGATTACTATGAATGTGATCTATGTAGTGAGACCCTGTAGGCCTTTACTAAAATACAAATAAATAAATAAATATAAATAAATACATAAGAATTCCAAGGCTTCCGGTTGGACTTCTGTGTCTCTGGCGTGGCTACTCCCATACTGTCAGCTCAGCTGAGCATGCTCACCGTGCTCCATGTTGGTGGCTGAAATTAATGCGCAGCTGAGAAACCACCACCACCGCTGCCACCACCTCAAACTAAACAACTCAGACATCAAGTGGCGTGTGTGGTGAAGTCTTCCTTTGCCGGCATGGTAATTTGCAAGGCATGATATTGTGTTTCCAGTGGATTTTAAATACGGGAGATCTTTCCAGGATTCTTCTGGTTGCTTGGAATCCGAGCGTCTCATAAGGTCCCAGAAAGTCATCCTAGCAGCCACAGGAGGACACACAGAGCCAAAAGCCTCCATTTTACTTCTCCTTTTATTCTTGCCTTGGAACCATTTTCCAGTTATGTTTCTGGGTTGTTCTGAAGCAGGCAGTTCTAAGTAAGCAGCAAAACCATTTGCTTCAGAAAGCAAATATTCCTAGGATTCCTTTTCTGTGGAAATCCACTTGTAAGCAGAAGGTCTGCCTCCTGCCTCCTGCCTCCTGTGACAAACCCGCTTCAGTGTCTTACTTTCCTTACCTTCAGCTCTTAGTTTACACCCTTCTTAGGTCCTGATTTCAAATTGCTTAATTAGGGTGCTAATTAGGACCTAATCAGCTTGCTAATGAAGTAGCTGACAGCGTGGATCAATTAAAAAAGGAATAAGCGTGGTGGCCTTTTGTTTGTGCCTTGGATGGAAGATGACGTTCTCTTTGTAACTGCTTTGAAATAGGCTTTGCTGGACGAATCAGATTCTGTCATCCACGCTTGGCTCCTGGTCACTGTCGCCTGCGCCACAGGAAGCTGCGCTGCAGTACAGGGCCACCTTCCGACCCTCAGACAGCAAGGTTTTGCTTTCTTCTGTGCCTGATGTTTTTCCATTTTACCCTTATGAGGGGGCTGTGCTGTCACCGGGCCCCACTCTGGAGTGCTAAGCTTCAGAGACGATAGCTATGAATACCCCCAAGCTAAATTATTTAACCAGTATATGTCCCTTAATATATGTTTATCTATCTGAGAAAGTTAACAGTGGCCATTGATACCCAAGGAATATTTGTTTATAATATTTTTTCCCTTTCTGTGCTAATGTGAATTTTGGATACCAGCCACAGAACTCCAGATTTTTTAAAAAATGTATTTAGTACAGTGTCTACAGGGTCTCACTACACAAGTCAGATTCATAGAGATCGTCCTGTTTTGAGCCTCCCAAGCGCTGGGATTACAGGCATGTACCACCACACCCAGTCTCAATTGCTGTCTCATCTCACCCCATGGGTAGGGTTGGTACAGCATGCCAGAGATTGAACCCTGGCTCCTGCACCTGCCTAAGCAGGCACTTTAATCTGCTGAGCTATCTGGCCAGCCCTAGAACTCCAGATTTTGGTGTTCTTAAAATAGAAATGATGGGGCCGGGGAGACAGCTCAGTAGACTAAGCACTTGCCTGGCAAGTGCAAGATCATGAGTTTAATCCCCGGTACCGGAAAAAAAAAAAAAAGAAATGACAATAGTGGAAATATTCTTCCACCATAGGCATTGCAAATACAACATGAAGCTGCTTTCTATGTTTTGGTCATTTCACACAGTATGTAAGGCTTTTGGTGAAATTAGCCCTGCCTGCAAATACAATAGATGACCTGATGACAGGGACCAGACCATGAGTTAGAGAGAAGGATGGGAGGGGAGGGAGACTCGGATCTGAAGGCAGCGAATGCTTAAAAGGGCCAGGAGTAGTACAGGTATATATGAGTAGTTCCATAAGATCCTTTAAAAATACATACATAGCACCTGTGGTGTGTTGGGCTCTGTGCTGAGTGTCGGTTATGGAGCAGCGAAGGAAACATGACTCTTTGGAAGACAGGCCATAAACGAGTGTTGTAAATAAATGAAAGCGTGCACAGTGCCACCGCAGAAGATAAATCTTGAGCACTGCAGGCATGGCCCGCGCAGACACTGCAGACTTCTGAGCGGATGAAGTAGAAGCTGAGAAGTGAAGGTCAAGGAAGAGGTGACTGGGAAAGGGGTGCATGCCGGCCAGGCACAGGGATGCATGGAGTGGGGGGAAGCCACAGCATTGTTGTAGGAATTGAGAAAAGTCCCCTGCGCTGGATCAGGGAAGAGGGAAGGCTTGCGTGAGTCGAGCCTGGAGGGGCGCCTAGCCATCCATGGCCTTCTAGCCACTGGATTTTAGATTGGAAATAGAAGGAGATGCTTTAAGAGATTTTTAACAAGGGTATTCTTATGATCAGGTGATTTAGAAGTGTCCCAGCAGCAGGGCAGGGAACAGATTGTGAGAGATTTGGGAGGGAGCTAGAGGATTATCAAAGACACTTTCGTTGTTATTCAAGTGAAAGTCACAAAGTAGCCTGAACTAGGGTGTTGATGTTGGGGATGGGCTGGAGTGCGTGGATTTGAGAGAGCTTTAGGAGATAGACTCAGCCACAATTGGTAGCTCCTGGAATGTTCGGGGTGAGGAAAGAGGATTCAGGGGTGGGTCCTAAAGATACAGCTTTAGGAAACCGACTTTCTGTTGGGACTGTTTGCTGAAAGTAGTGGTGGAGAGAGAAGAGCACTAAGGGTTGGGGTGGGCAGAGTTGCATGGGTTGTATTTAGTCTGAGGCAGCAAGTGGTGACCTCATAGAGGGCGGTGGGATGGATGGACCTAGAGCCCCTAGAAGCTAGCGAGATGAAAGTCCTGGCCAAACAGCTAGGTTAGAAATCCCGGTCTCCATGAACTGTCCCTGGGAAGAAAGCAGCCTGAAGAAGAAGCTAGAGCCACAGCAGGGCCCAAAGGAATTCTAACACTTGACGGTGACCTAGAAGAGTCTAGATCAGGAATCAGCCAAGGAAACCAAGAGATTGCTGCTTGAGACCAGAAAAGATTCCGTGTGCGTGTGTGTGTGTGTGTGTGTGTGTGTGTGTGTGTGTGTGTTTCCATATTTAAGGTTTTTAGATCTTGCCTTTTGTCCATGCTGGGCATCTTCTCCAAGGCCCTCCTGTCCCCTACTTGAGGTACCCTCCTAGCCAAGGCTTTCTTTCAGGACATTGCTGTAAATTGATAGGCACTTCAGAACAGAGGTCAGTAGTTTTCAAAAGACATTTCATTTTTTAAAATAGCCAACAGCATTAATTTTATTTACTTTAATTTTATGCTTAATTTATTCCCATGCCATAAGTTTTTGTTTCTTCAGTCTCTTCTGGGACATCTTTTTCTTCTGTGCAACCTCCTCCTCTGGTTTCGGAACAATTTGCTCCTTTTCAGTAAGGATCATCTCAGTATGGCACGGGGAGCTCATGGATGGGTTAATCCAGCTATGAGCTCTGTAAATATGGTGGTGTATCTTGGGTGCTTTGTACATCTGGATATGTTCAATAACCAGAGAATCTACATCTAAACCCGTGAGTTCAGCATTGCTCTCTGTACTTTTAAGCATGTGCAGCAAAAATTCAGCCCTCTTTTTGGGCCACTGACCCTATGTCCAGCCCCACTGTTTGGCCTGGGCACACCTCACCTATCAACTCCACCATTGTAATGCTGGAATGAATGGTCACATTACCTCTTTACTGTGACATCCTTCAGATATTTGGTGGCCTTTCGGATATACATACCCTTGATGGCCTGGGCAGTTTCACACTTAAAGTGAACATGAAAATTTGAGCCTCTTGATTTGCATGATTTTGTGGGGCTTTCTGGGTTGAGAGAGTAGCGAACCATTTTCACAGGATGCCTCAGGCCGCTCCCCAAAAAACATTTCAGAAAAAAAAAATTAGATAACTTCCTTGATTAATGCTGAGCATGAGGCCTGGCCCCCAGCCTCCCTCTCCTTCCTCAACAGCACCTCCTAAGCCCTGAAGGACACTGGGATAGCCCTGTGCCAGACACAGCCACCTGGCCTAAGTTTAGGGCTCCGCTGGGGTAGAATGACCACAACGCCATGGACCAACCAGAAGCTCAGCTACTTTATGCCTAAAGATTACTTTGGGATTGTCCCAGGTTGCAAAGCGTCCAGAAGCCATTTATGCCATGTTGCCCCACTCCCGCACTGCCCTGTTGGGGCTTTGTGACCATCTCATCCTCAGCTTGGATGGACATGGATTTCATGAGCCTTTCATGAATTGATCCACATTGATCCTGCCTCCTAGGGCTGCTTCTGCCCTCAAATGTACTCATTGCCCTCATACTCATTGCTCAGTGATGTATTTACAAATTTGCCTTCCCAGCTAGCCTTCAAGTTTCTCACGGCTCCGCTCCACAAGCTTGTCACTGGCAGAGCTGCTTCTGGAATCCGGACTCCTGATTTCCAGTCGAATTTTCTCGGGCTGCTGTCTTCAGTACTCCAAAACCTGAAAGAAGAGCTCACTGCACGGAATGAATATGTAAATATTTCTCTGCAAGCTGTAGGTGGCTCTCGCTGATTTAAATGGTGCCATCTCGGTAGCACCCACCAGGCAGGCCCACTGCGTAGAGTGACTTTCGTTGGAGCCATTTTTCATAAGTGCAAGTGCCACCCTGCTGTTTGGCCTCCTGGTCCCGGCTCCTTCACAGATCGCCACTTTTAATTTCTACCTTCAAAGAGGGCTGCTTCTCACATTTTCTAGTGCAAAGACTTTGCTTGTTTTAAATCTCCTCTTACAGGGTTTGCTCCAAGGGTGGTTCCAATATATAAAGTCTAGGAGATTCCCTGGGGGTGGGGTTCATAGTAAAATTGGCCTCTTTGCCTTGGAGACAGTAACAGTTCCTTTTTCTTTCTCTTTTTTTTTTTCTTTTAAAGATTAGTTGAAGAGGAAGTCTAAAGAGCCATCCTTCAGTATAAAAGCCACAAACACTTCCCTTTCTCCATGGTTGGTAGCAGTGCTGTGGCCGCTGTGGTAGAAGGGATCGGGTGAAGGGTTGAGAATCTGGCCGTTCACTTCCGCCCTCCACTTTCCATTTATCCCCATCAAGTATTGTTTTCCCTTGCTATTTTCTCCTCTCAAACAGCACCACCTCCCAGTTGTGGGACCAGACTTGTCAGCCTGCGGATTTTGTGGAGGAAGTAGAGAAAGCGGTAGAGGAGCAAGCGCGAGGGACTTGATTCTGTGTTCGAACCCTGGCTTTATGTATGTCTTTTAACTTCTTGGAGCCTCAGTTTCCTGCTCTGTAAAATGGGGCTGTTGATGCCCTCCCTGTAGGGCAGTATTGGGGACTGGTGAAAATATCTGTAGAGCCCAGGTAGCAGAGTCCTGAGCCCATATGACCACCTGATACACATTGTTGTTAATAAAGCATAGCTTTTTTAGATGGGCTCATTATAGTTTTATTTGTTTTAATTGTGGCTACACATCCTGAGTGATATGTGTTATGGCTTGCGTCTAGATGTCCCCCCAAAGCCTTGTGCAGTCACAGTTGGGGCTTCTTCAGAGGTGGCTGGATCTAGAATGCGTGATGCTGGGATTGATTCCAGTTAGGACCAAGGGCATGACGGTTAGGGGTGTGAGTGCTGCCTGCCCCGAATACGCTGGGTAAGACACAAGGGCTGGAAAGATCCGTGGTCAGCCCTTGCTTGTTTTGTTACTTCCTGCTCATTCTAGACTGTTTCTCCTCTGAGTTGCCCCTCTGCCACCCCACCCTGCTTTGGAGCCAGCCAGCCACTGATTGAAACCTCTACACACTGTGAGCTAAATAAACCTTGCCTCCATTAACCTTGGGTGTTGGGTATTTCATCCCAGCAGTGCAGAGAGTAAGACTGTATGATTGATCTATCTCTGTACCAGTTTCACAGAAGTGAGTGTCTGGTACAATTAATGATTTGCTGCTCTAATTATCACCATTGTCAATATCTCTATTGCGATGCTTATTGATGAGTTACCCCTTTGAAAGACAGATTCTTGGATGATAAGTAGTCTTTTATAGCTGAACACATTCAAAGAAAGAAGTCTGGCTTGCTGGGTGTATTTTGCTTGTTCTGTGTTTTAAAAATATGTATTAATCTGTCAAAAAAAAAATGTTTAACCAATGGGGGCCTCTGGACTAATTGAGTCTGGATTCTGTAGCTCCTCGGGGTCTCCTTGGCAACTGTTTGGGCAAGAGCTGAGCTTCCCAGAGCTCTGCTCGCAGATGGAGGACACAGGAAGGTTAGACTTCCACAGCTCTTTGTGTCTGTCAGCTCACGTCTATAGGCTGGATGTGCTCTTTACAGGGCCATTTGAGTGATGAGAAAGATGTGGGTGGCCAGATTCCTTTTCTTAAATGGCAATATTACACTTCTTAAACTAATGTCTGGTCTTGATTAAATAATGCTCTGGTTAAGTGGTGGCAGACAACACAGTAGCTCATCCCTGAAGAGCAACCTTAAGAGCTTCCTCTGTCTTTGTCTCTTCCTCCTGGAAACTGTCGCTTTTCTATTCACCAGCTTTTCCTGGCTGAGCTGAGTCCTACTTCAGTTAGGCCATTAGTAACACCAACTACAATGGCTAGACTCTCTCTAGCTTTTTTTTCCAGGACTGAGCATTCACTGAATTTGAGTATTTGTTTCAGTATAACCTAGGTGCACTTGAGAGTATATCCTAAGGAAATAATTAAAACACCAAACAGGGAAAGAAATTCATGCCAGCATTATTCACAGTAGAAAAACTGGAAACACCTTCAATGTCCAGCCATGAGACATGGGTGAGCGCAGTTATAAGATGGGAGTTTTATATAGTCACTAAAATTGTATTTATGAGCAGTTTTTAATGGAAGGTGTGGGAAAATGTGCCTGATGTAATGTTAAAGTAGGACATAAAATTGTGTGTTGAGCCTGATCTTGACTTAAATTAAAAAAAAAAAAGATATATAGATGGAAAGATGGAAGGAAAACTACCAGGCTGATGACTGTGCCATCTTGTCATTGGGTGTGGAACTCTAAGTGATGTTTATCTTATTTTCTATATTTTCTAAGTTTCCACAGTGTGCATATATTACTTGTGTTTACAGAGAAGTGTTATTTAACAAAAGCAACGACATAGTCTCATAGGTTCAGGCTGGTGATAGGGTGGAACCTTGAAATGAGAAATGGGTTTTGAATGGCAGCTGTTGGATATTAATGTTTAGCACTTATGTAACACATCGTGGGAGGTTTCTGGAGCATTTTATAGCACCTGAGCTCATTTCCATGCCTCCCTGAGTGGCAGGCAGCAGGAATCATATTGACTTTATGGATAAAGGGGAGGGGGCAGAATGAACCTTGCATCTTGTCTCTTGGATGATTGGGCTCACATGGAGAATATGGTGGCCCCATTCTTCATTTACCAAAGCACAGACATTTAGGGTGGGCAGAGAGTTTAGGAATAGTGGGTCATCCATTCGCTTGCAAACAGGAAACTGAGGTGGGCTAGCACAGCGGCGAGCTGCTGGCTGAGCAAGTGCTCTCTGCTCGCTGTTTAGGATAGGAAGATGTTCTAAAGGAGATTTTTGGTTTAATATATAGCAACATTGCTGCAGAGGACTAAAAGGAGGATAAGGTCCAGGGCTACTACACAGTAGACTGGAGAAGGGAAGATTAGAGGGACATCATAGCTAACAGAGGTGGACCAGACTGAGCTTGTGTTCTCTGCCTGGCTAGGGTGCCTGGGGCACTTCTTGGACCCTGTGATAGACCATCAGAGCCCTTCTTTTTTTGTAACTCCCCACCCATTTCCTTGGTTTCTGCGCTACTTGGTGCCGCTAGCATACCCAGCCCATCAGTAATAACATGCAAACTGAGGATTCAGGGCATCATCCCCATAAGATAATAAAAGAATTCTAAGCTTCTCTCCCTCCCATTTTTCTGATGTGGTTTTCAAGGTGGCCACAGTCCAGATCCAGAGGAGGAAAATATACATATTCCCCAACAGTTACCATCTCTGTTATTTTTATCAGCGCTTAACTGAGGCTGAATTTTTTCCCCCATAGTACCCAAGAGTTTGCAGGGATTTAAAGCATTAATGTGATGATGCCGCATTTAGAGTGAAGTGCATGGCTAGATCGGTATGGAAGTTTTCCCTTTGGCTAGTTGACCTCTCATTTCTTCAAGTGTAGACAGAAGATAATAAGAAAGATACCGGGTAGCTGTGCTAATCAGGGTAAGATACCCTATACCACAGGAACGAGTCAGGAAATAATAGTAGCCTAGCACAGCAAAAATTTACTTTAGTTTATTTTTTGTGTCAATGTACATCATGTGCATCTGCATTCACGTCTAATGTTGACATCATCTTAATATGTGGCATTGAGGGTCACCGAGGCAGGGAAGTGAGGACCAAATAGGCCATGTATTTGCTCTTCAGTGTTGTGGGTGGAAGTGGCCTGTGTCAGCTTTGCTCACATTTCCTGGACTCAAGCTTTCCCCTGGATTTGCTTAACTGCAAATAGGTTAGAAGTCTGGGAATGTACATGGGCTACCACCAAGTGGCCCCTCCGTGTCTCTGCCACCTTAGAACACTGAGAATGTCCTATGTGGTAGGCACTGTTCTCAATATTACACAGCTGATTTTATTTCTGTAGGTCAAGCTTTCCACTGCTGTCACAGAGCAAATGGGGAAAGGTTTATGTGGGCTCATGATTTCCAAGGTTTCAGTTCATGGTTGCCTGGGCCTGTGGTGAAGTAGAACGTGGTGGTAGGAGTGCGGGACAAAGGAGGCTTCTCAGCTTATGGTGACTAGAAAGTAGAGAGCGGGGAGGGGTCAGGGAAAAGGGAGGGGAGGGAGGGGGAGGGAGGAAATGGGGTTGAGCGACGAAGGGGGATGGAACGAGGGAGGGGGACAGAGAGGACAGGGACAGAATATACCCTTCAGATGTACAGTAGCTCCAGTGAGCTACCTCTTCCAAATAACCTCCACCTCATAAAGTTTCCACCACCCCCTGATAGCACCTCAGCTGAGGACCAAGCCCTCAACACGAGCCTTCGGGGGAACACGTCTGATCCAAGCTCTAATATCACTTCTTTGCAACCTTAAAAGTAGTGACAAATATCTCCGATGTACAGATGACAAACTGAGCCAGAGAAACGTTAGGTCACTGCCGGGGTCTCCTAGCTACTAAGCAGTGGGGTCAGGATTGAAGCCGGATTGTTTGGTGCAGCGCCTGAGTTCTCATCCTCTGAATCAGGTGCCTCTCTAATGATACCTCTCTCTTGAGAGATTTCTATAAAATTACGGGCAACGTAGATAAAGCCTTGATAGGCTGTGCCTGACATGTAATAGTTACTCACAAATGGCATCTATTTCTATCCTTATTGTTGTTGACTACCTCAGATCTTTTCTGACTCAAGGCAGAGTATAAACAGACGATGATGTGATAAACCTTTATTAAAAGGTATGTCTTTTGTCCCAGCATCTGGGGTTGCGAGGAATGCGCTAATAGAACCTTGCAGAGAAGTACCAAGTAATTACTCCGATACCAAAGTATTTTAGCAAGTCATGCCCATTCTTACCCTGCACTGGTGTGAAAGCCAAGTCTACATTTTAATTACTGGCCTGCCGGGTCTCATTACCGGCATCTGCAGAGATGCTCTGAGTAAAATCTAAGGGCGCAACAGCAGTGGATCGTGTATTTGTTTTAATTAAACATCCGCACCAATATTGACTTGTTGAATAGTAGCTAAAGTGAAGCCCCTCTGCTGTCAAGCGAGCCCCTTTGTGTGGCCAAAAATGCAGCCCGTCTCAGGGCGACTCCCCTGCATCTCTCCCACTGTGGGTTAATTGATGTCACCCCTGGTCCTTCTCAGGAAGGCTCAGCAGCTAGAGGCGGCCTGCCATGTGGGTGTGAACGAGCAGGCGCAGCGCCCTGGGAAGGCGAGCAGTTTGGGATTCTCTGGATGTACGCAGACCAGTGAAGGAGATCACTGAGTTTGTGGGAGGAATGGTGAACTTAACGGTGTGCGTAGACCTGTGTGATCACGGTGGTCAGCGCCATTTCTGTTTTTCAGGTCAGAGATGGGAGGCAGGGCCTTGTATGTGCCAGGTAAGTGTTCTACCCCTGAGCTAGACTGACAGCCCAAGGAAGCCAGTGTCTGCCACAGACAGCAGTTCAATGTCATGAAAGAGAAGATGCAGGGATTTCATTAAGTGTCCAGGGCTGAGTAAAGTACCAGGCTCAGAAATGAGCCAGGGTAGAAAGACAATGGAGATGCCGCCCAGTCCAACCACACGCAGATAGGCACGCAAGATGCTATGGGAGGTCAATCTTCAAAAGTGCCAACTAGAGGCCCCCAGTGGAGCACTGAGGGGAAGTGGATTCCAAGGACTGAGCTCAGTCACGCGTGTGGAAGCCTCATGGTCCATTGGCTCTAATCAGAAGCCCACGTGTTCACTCTTCCAGTGAATTAAGTACCTCAACATTAGCTAATAAAATCCCAGGTATCGTTTTACCTTCTAATCGAGTGTCATTTGGAAGGAGCCCTGGATTAGGCATTGACAGTTTTAGCATTGAAAATTGCGCCAGCCCAAAATTTGGCAGGTCTTTAATAATAAAAAGAAATATTTTGTAAAATAACATGTAATTGATGATTATGATGATATTAAATGCCTGCCTATCAGGCCAGGATCCAGAGGTTAATATGCATGACAGAGGCTGTTATAATGGCAAGATTAGAAATTAATTTTTTATGAAATACGTTTTTAATATTGTATTGCCTTCAATTTTAGGAGGGAACAAATAGCCGTTCTGTTATAGTCCAGGCATTACATTTTAAAAATCAATGGGAAAAGCATCGTGGTGAGGTTTAGGAAGGGAATCTTTAAAGTAACTCAGGGTAGTCACATTTCATGGCACTTCTGACCTTTGGAAATAAGGTTTAAAACAGAAACATAATTTTAGGGAACTACTGGAAGCATTTTGGAAGTCAGAGTATCTGGGACATTAGGGATTTGCTATTGATATTTTTCAAACATTGGAGAAAAACTAAGAACACTGTAAATTTCAGAAGGAAAATTTTGGGACCAGGGAGATATCTCAGTGGTCCAAGCATTTGCCTGGCAAGCACAAGGTCCCAAATTTGATCCCTGGTACTGAATGCCATGCTGGCTCTGGAACCCCGAGCATGCCGAGCTGCCCCCAAACTGGGTGTGTGGTGCACGCTTGTAATCCCAGCGTTAGGGAGGCTGAGACAGGAAGATAACTATGAGTCTGAACTATGTAGCGAGACCGTGCATCACAAAAAGAAATAAAAAAGAAGGAAAATTTCACCCATAATCAAATGCCGCAAGCCAAATTACCTTTCTACCTGTTCCCTACACTCTAATATTTACCCATCTACACACAAAAATTTGACCTAGCTTTACATACTTCATTCCATTTATTTACCTCCCTCCACAAAAGGATATAGGTGCTTTTAACTACTACTGTATTATTTCAAGTACTCAAGAAATGGTTCATACTGACTATATTTTAATACATGGTTATTCTGGAACATTTGTTGATTTGAACTATTTGGCCTTCTCTGAAAAAGAAAAAAAAACAAGATTACAGCTAAAAGGAGAGAGATGTCAGTCTTGTCATCTTTGATATGAATTGGAATGAGAAAAGATGGGCACAGGGGAGCCGGATTGCCTCTCTGGGGGATTCATGGCAGAGACCTGCAGGGCAGAGCTGCGCTCCTTCTCATGCCTTTGAGTCTTTGATTCTACAAGGCTGACCCTCAAGAAGGCAGAGGGTCTGCAGCCGCAGCCTAACCTGGGTCAGAATCCTCCAGGCCCTTGTCCTGCTGGCCAGGCTCTTCCGTGGCATCTAGCTGCATTGCGGGGTTAGGATCCAGGGCCTGCCTCCAGGAACCTACTGCTCTGATCTTAACTTAGATTTGTCCTTTGAAAATCAAATTGCTTTTTGAAGTTTAAGCTCCTTGCCACTTCCTGTTCTGCTCTAATTTAGCCTGCAGAGCCTGGCTGCACCATATTGGCCTGGTCAGCCTCCTGGGCTGCACATGGTGTGTGCTTGGCCATGTGGAACCTGGAACACGCAGCCTTAGATAGGACTGCTTGGGGGCCTGGCCTGCTGCAGTTGAGGACACAGTGCCATCTAGTGGAAGGAAGGAAAAAAACCTTATTTATCTAAAAAAAGTGGAAAACAATTGAAATGGACCAAGTCAGTCAACTGTCCTTTAATACTCAACAAAGCCGGGGAAAGAAATGCAATTCTTGAATGCCACACAGTTAACCACTATCTGCACAGATAGTATCGAACTTCATGGCCTGCAGAATGCCTTGGCTTGCTCTGCGTGAGGGATGCAGGGCCAGAGCAAGTTCAGGTGCTTACCCTTCACTCCTCTGTGCTATGACTAGGCCCATGTGAAGGCCACTAGGCTAGGGATCTGAAGATGCCACAGAGCAGTCCTTGCACCTGAGGGTAGAGAGGGGAAAGAGTGTGGGCGCCGCCAGCCCAACCTTTCCCATTTACTCTTTCTGCCTGAGGACAACGTTGAGCCTCTGGGCTCAGCCCCACCTCCTCCTGCTTCTTAGACACCTCTGTTATCCAGAGTTCCTGGTCCCCACATACGAAGCTGCCCAGATTTCAGACAAGCAGTGGGGACAGTGTCTTTGTTTTCTGCTCTGTAGAGACTGCCACTGCATGATCTTCCACAAACCAAACTGCCACAAGGAAAGCGCCACACTTGGCCTTTTCAAGGAGTCTGTGGCTAAAAAGGCACATTCGTATGCTGAGTAGACTGCGGCCCACCCTGGTGAGTGGGGCAAACACACACTGCATTATTCAGTGTCGCTTGGAGGGGTGGAGGGAGAGGCGAATGCCAACGCCTAGCATCATTCCTTCAAAATAAAATCCAAAATGTTGACTTGAAACAGAAGGCTGAGTTTTTGGACAAATCTTAGTCTGATTTCTTGTGGCTATCCTAAAGCCCCAAGAGGCTTTCTCGGCTGTGTTCTCTTCCCTTGGCTCTGGGAAGGGAGGGCCCCTCCTGCCTCACATTGAGGACTGTTTGCCTCATACAAAACTGTGGGTGTGAGTGGAAGGGCGCCCTGTGAGCCTTTCAGTTTAACTCCTTTGATTTCATTAGTTTAAAACATAAACTGCCTAGAGTTGAGGAAAAATTTAATGCGGCTTGTTTTTCTATCCCTGAAAATCTGACTCAGGGACTTTCGTAGGTGGGATGTCCTAAAGTAGCCATGACTTTAAAAAATTGTCAGTGCCCTGGGCCCTGGCTGAGTCATGATGTGGCATCTCATAGCCCGTTTTTTCCCCCAGTAAGATGTCGTCTAGGTTCTTCAGATGACAGAGACTGCTGCCAGGTAGTCCCCCAAGAGAAAGCTGCCCCAGCCAGGTTCTGTTTTACCCACTTGATGGCCTTGCTACGGCCCCTAGCTTGCTCTCAGAAATGTATTCTCCTCCAGTGTACTTGGTTAGCTGGGCTTTGATGCACTATCTGGGGGTCTGTTGAGAGGCAGACACATACGCCATCCTGAACATCCTGGGAAAAGAGTCCTAAGGAACACTTTCATGGTGTGGGCTGTGTCTCCCCATAAGACCTCTGTTATAATTGAGGTGCACATCTGACCAAGGACCTGGCATTAAACGCATCACGGTGACTTTCAGCGGCGTGTCATAAAAGCCAGCATGTCCTCAAATCCCTGTGATCATTTGTCAGAACTCTTACAAGCCCTTTTTGCTGGAGTCCGGCAGGGCCCTTGGCTTGTTACTCAGTGTTCTGAGCTGAGCTGTCCCTCCCCAGCTGCACCTGCCAGAGCCCCTCCTTTCTTCCTCTGGCCTTGATCTTGGGGCTCTTAGTCCTGTACTCATCCCACATCAGCTGGCTTTTTTCTTTCCTCGCCAGCTCCTTTACTTACTTGACCTTTTAATGATTCCCAATTTCATGTGCTGTCCTATCCCTATCCCACTGCCCCCACGTTGACATAATTTGCGGTGTGATGCACAGCCAGTTAGATGGTCATAAAGCACCTCTCCCGGCTCTGTGAAACCCAGACATGATCCACTTGGAAAGAGAACGTCCAGTGAACACCCAAGGTGGAAGTCTTAAACTCACCTGGATGTACCCCAAGTTCACTATGCCTTTAGGAGAGAAGAGAGATACATAGACACAGTCATTCAAAAAAGATCTTTACTGAGCTCTTCCTGCATGGCAGGTACTTTCCAAGGCACTCAAGACAGCTATGCATGACAATGACAACAGTTCCTGCCCATCAGGAGCTCTAGGGGGAAAGCCCCGTCAGTGCCAGTGGCATTTGTGTAATGGAAGGAAAGAGCCCCAGGTGGGGAGCCAGGAAGTCAGAGAAGTTTGTCTAGATGCCTCCACTAACTAAGTCCCTCACTGCTCCTCCTCTGATCCAATCTACTA
Source organism: Capromys pilorides (assembly GCA_004027915.1). Taxonomy (NCBI): domain Eukaryota; kingdom Metazoa; phylum Chordata; class Mammalia; order Rodentia; family Capromyidae; genus Capromys; species Capromys pilorides. The sequence continues at coordinate 20,192 of PVKN010011952.1, forward strand.
ATCTGGAGGAAGAAAAGATCAATCTTGGTCACCTGTGAGGACTCTCAGCTGCGACCGTAGAGGTATCCTCTATGGTCTGTGTCCCTCCTATACTATAAACTCTTTGGCTTCTCAGCCAAGAGAGTAGAGCTCCCAGCTTTCGCCGAAAAGCTGTATTGAAGCTGGCTCCCCTGGCTGCCTTGCAACTCTGTACCGCTTTGATTACTTTTTGGACTTAAGAAAGAAGGGAGCACCTTTCTTTATCAGAGTAACCAGGCCGCCTTCTCTCGTGTTTCCCTAATAGCCTCCCTTCCCCATTTCTGTGGGATCACAGGCACTTTTCGAGGTCAGCTAAAGGACCTATCCTTCAGAGTGACTTTTGTGGGTGGGATTCCTCTTTGGGGTTCCTGTGATACCTTAGGGGGGCATCGTTCTCGTGAGCATGTTCAAGAAATTGACGGAAGGCTCACAGGGAGGGACTTAGTACAGTTGGTGCAACAGAACCACTGGAAGCCAATTAACAGGCAGAAAAACTGGAGAAAGGCTAGTGGCCAACGAACAGGCCCCCCGCGGTAGACAATTACCAGTGTGGGCAGGGCCAGTGATGTAGGTCAGCTCTCAGCTAGGAAATAGTTTGACAAGTGCAAAATGTGCATTTCTCCTGGAAGCAGAACCCAGGGAAAGGTTTTCTGTCTATATTTGGGCAGATGACCACCTGGTCGTTCAGCAACTCCCTTTGCTTTCTGAGACAGCTGGCCCTGTCTTGGCTGCCACCTCTTTAAAAAAAAAAAAATAGCTCAAGGCCTTTCTAACTTTGACCTTCTTGTTGATGATCATGAGAGAGGAGACCAGTTCTTGCCTTGTGGGCTGGGCCTGGGTTCCAGATGGTATGCTGGTAT